>VZRS01006708.1:226502-341544 GCA_013398055.1 Ifrita kowaldi
CCCTGTTGCCTTTTTTTCTTTTAATTTCTTTCAGTCAGTGAAACATTGTTTTAGCTGTTAGCAGGTGGTGGAGTGAAATCAGAATCCTGCTGAATAAAAACCAAAATGCAACATTGGAATACGAAACCAGAAAACCTATGGTAATGAAAAGTCAAAAACCATGAGCCAGGGAGCTATCACAATGATAGGGTTTAGGTCAATGTAGTCTGTAAATAGCAATCTCTAAGTAAATTTTATGTCACTTTGAAAAATCATATATTTAAAAAAATTGCTACAGTTGATGCTGATTATCATTCTGTGACAGTACTGGGTGGGGGGGGGGAAAGTCAGAAAAATTTAATCAAAACCTTCTACTTTTATGTTAAGGGTAGATTCTGATATCATCTACGACAGGTCATGCTGGGACTAAGTGTATTGAAGTAAATGCCATGAGGTATTTTGAAACAGATGCATTTACATCAGAGTAAGACTTGCTGTTCAAAATTCTCTTTGCAGTAAGAGAGAGTAAGGTGGCTTAAACACTGATATTAAATTTGTGGTGTAAAGATCTTATACATAATTTTAGACTCTTAATTATCAGCAAGTTACAAATAGATCTTTCCAAAGGATATTGTGTGTGGTGGTGACTGAAACCGCTGTAACCCTCTAACAAAGCAAAATGATTAGGTTGTGCTTGTTCTGTATATATGGGGATCCCCTACAAGTCATCTTGATCCCATAGAATCAAGTTGTGAGGCAATTAATACATATGCATTCAAACTTACTAATGATATCACTCTAACTGAAGTAGAACTTCTGTAAAAGCATCATCATACCCATAGCCCTCTTGTTTCATTTACTTGGAGACAATCGTGTAACACAAGTGATTTTCTAAAGCAAAATAGAAATTAAAAACCCTCAGTGCTCAAACTACTATTCAGAAAGAAAAAAATCCTCAAAATCCCTACATAAAACCACCACTCTCTGTTCATAAAAAGCTGAAAAGGTTGAAAAAAGTAAGTTAAGGACATTGAGTGTTACACTCCCAGGGTGATGGTAACACTTTATGATTCCCTGTAACACGTACAGCAGAGTACAGCAGTTTTTGTGTTGAGTTACTAACACATTGTAATCATTCTGATGAAAGAGTGAGAAAATGTAATGGCATTTAATCTTTGACTTGCACTGGACTCTGGAACAGATCCATTTTTACTAATTCTACATTGCCTATGCTTGCAAACTGGGAAAAATGCAGTAGCAGCCTGAAAGCATGGCAAACAGCTTGATGAAATTGTCCTCTCAGTGCAGAATAGTGCCAATGTGGTTATTATGCATACAGTTATCACTCCTGCCTTTCTTTTCCTTTGTTCTTATTCTTTCTTTTCCTTTCTGCTAAAAATTATCCATTTGACAACTTCTTAATTTCCAAGTTGAAGCTCTACATCACTGTCACAGTTTAAATATTTAAAAATTGACCTGGTGTTTCTATAAATTAAAAAAAAAGACAGAACCAAAAATCTTTCTACCAAAGTGCTATGAATCTGATCTATGTGCCTGGGTAAATTTTGAAATTTAATAAAGCCCTAAATTCCCCAAGGTTGCGTTGTACAAGCCCCTTGGTTTCATGTGGGAGCCTAGAAACTTTAACACATGTGGGCTCTGAAGACTTCAGAAAACATTAGCAGAATGTGACAGAGATTCACATTCAAGGGATCTGAATTTTTAATCCATCTTCAAGTTTAGTAGGAACAGCAACCTACTTGCCTTAGTAAGAATATTTATTTGACTAAAACGGGGCACACTGGGGAAAGCTGTATTAAAGACAGGAGTTACAATTTACATGTGGAATCCATTATTGTGAAATAATACCTATTTACTGTTTGAGGTCATCACACAATTCTGAAAAACAAAGCAGTATAAATAAAATCTTTAGAGCTTAATGGGTAATGTAACATCTAATGTACTGACTGTTGTCACAGGGTAATACTATAAATCTTTATACTTCAATTTAATTTAGGACACAGAAGAAATCCATTTACAAGCACTTAAGCTGTGTTAGGATGCTGGTTGTACTTGCTTGGTGATTTCTTTAGGATTTACCACAATGACCTGAGTTATAGAGATACTATTTCAAGTTAAGGGAAAAACTGACCTGGGTTCAAGTTAAAAACAAATGTTCTGACTACTCAAGTTTGACTCATTTGTCAGTATCTCTGAGCTCTTTCCAAGGAACAAAACATTGGTTTTTTACTGTTATGTTGGTTCTTAATCTTCAGTAGATACCGGTGTACTGGGAGCAGGAGAAAGAAGCTCCAGGAAGAACAGGGGAAAAAAGCCCTAAATGAGAGAACGACTAGCAAAATGCAATCTGAGCTTTAACTGTGAGTAACGGAAGCAGGCAGCTTCCTGAATGGAAATTCTGTACAAGAAACAGTTCTGTCTACATGGAAATCAAAATGCTGTTGACAATAGTGGCTTCATACTTTAAGTGTGATAGGACAGGTATAGTGAACAATTACTGCTATTTGGATTAGATAAGAAATAGCAAATTTATTTTAAGAAAATTGTCAAAAGGTCTGGTGCAGTTAGAAGCTGTTATCTAGTAAATCAAATAGAAAAAGATGACAGGTAGTTTGCCATAGTTGAGAAACATAAGAAATAGCTACCCTTTCCACTGCACATATGAATAGATTACAAAACACAATTTAATTCAGACTGGTAACTAGGGGAGGGTGCGCAACCAGTCTTCCTAGAGGAAGAAGACATCTGTCTTATCCATCATTCATTGTGGACTAACAGTGTTGTGTCGCATTGCACAAAGTCAGTACACCCTCATTTTCCAAAAGTAGGAAAATTTCCAGAGGCTTTTTTTTGGCTCTGTACTTATTGGTGTATCCTACCAACATTACTTGCTATCTCTGAGATACTGTATAGATATTAATTAATTATTCCTTGCCATAAATCTGTTAAATAGATTATTATTTTAAACATTGTCAACAACATCATTTTTGCTAAGGGTAAAATTGAAAATTAGAGACTTTTATAAGCAAAAGTGACATTTTTGTTCTTTCTGCTTGAATTATTTTCTGTGGGCTGGTTTGGTTTAAACAGCAGCGGTAAAATGCCCATTTCTCTTTGTAAGAGATCTGCGAGGGATAAGGATAATCTGAGAATGTGAAGAACATCAGGACCTTATTTCCCGCTCCCTGATGGCTCATGACATTATCAGGCAGGTTATTATTACGTAAAGAAGGCATCACTTGTGTCAGAGGCAGTGCTTTGTAACAAGCAGTCACAGCCAACACGAAAGGTCCATTTGATATCTTGGTAGTGATGGCCAGCTTTTGGAAATTAAGCCCATAAAAAACCACCTTGGGACATTGAGAATTTGTTACCAGCCCTCCCAAGCTGCATCAACAATTCCACTGAGTCTTGGTGGAGCATGGTACTCAGATTTTTAGCCTCAGCTACTTTTTCCTGCTACTACTAGTCTAGTGGGCAAAGCTAGTATATCTGACAAACTTAAAATTAAAAGACTCTTTGCAGAAGACAAAAGATTAATTTATAATTGGAAATACAGGGACCAAAAATTGTAGTTGAAAATCTGTATTTACTAACCCACAGAGGAAATAAAAGTAGTTGACTCTAAAATGATTGTTCACTATCTGAATTTTAAATGTTCTTGTTTGCTTGGGAGGATTTTATGGGAATTTTTAATAGAATTTGAATAGTTGACAATCAAGAAAATGACAATTTTTTTACAATTCTTACATAGGGAATTGCCTCAATGCATTGAATGCTCTGCTCTACATAGCTTATTTGGTTAGTTTAATTGTAAAGAGGAGTAAATATTTTGGTTGTGCTGGAGCTCTCTAACAGAAATGAAAGATGGAAAAGGCATATTAGGTCACCTTGAGGGCAAATTCACAGGTGCTGGAAGCTGGTATAATTGCACTGACGTCAGTTCCCATTCTTTTCACTTGGAACTGCAGATGCTCAGCACCCCTGAAATCCCTGACGTGTATTCAGATTGCTCTTTTTATTGCAACACAGTTTTTAGTGCATAGTCCCCTACATTTTTGCTCATTAATGTGGTGATGTATTGACTAACATAAACATTCATGTGCCACTGTATGCTTTTACATTTAGCACATTTAGCAGATCTTTGGCAACTAAATGCAAGTAGAATGATACTTGCACCTTTTATACCAGAAAGCCAGGAGTCAAACCAGCAGAATCTGCAAATGCATCTACAGAGGTATAAATTACCAACATGGCTTCAAGTCTAGAGTGTTTTGATTGTGAGAGAACAAAGTGAAAATGTGGCACAAAAGAAAAATGCTTTGCAGAAACCATCAATAAGTAATGACTTTGTAAACAAAAATTCCAGTTCTTTTGGATTCATTGCCACCAAGATATACTTCAAAGAATGTTCTAAGCAGAAAGTTTAAGAGTAGGTGTTGACAGATTTCTATATATTATATATGGAAATTATAATTTAAACATAATTAATAAATTATAAAATGATCTATTTACAATTTTTTCCAATTGTTTAAAATTTTTCATTTTTCTGAATTGTCATCCAGAGGATTTATGAAAGGGCAGCATGGGGTAAAATTAAGCAGTCAGAAAGGGTTATTTTAGAAAATGTTAAATATATTTTAAATAACTAGCAAGTGGGATAGTTTCTGGGTTAGAGTTGCTGCTTAGAATCATAGCACAGCAGTAACTTAGACAGTGAGATGGAGAAATCGCTTACACTTGTATCTACTCTGAGTTCCAAGGAAAAATGTGGTTGCTATAGCAACTGCCACATTCCACTTATGCAGTCCCTGGAATAGATTAAATTGCCGAAAACCTCAAGGTTTTGTTTGACTCTGTTGAGAACTGCAGCTCTATGTGCTGAAGTTACTTAATCAAAGGTATGTTAGTGTGCATATTCTTACCTGTTACTGAATCTTTGGCTTGTTATTTTAGCTTAGGTTGTTTTTGTAGCATATACTAATTCCAAATAACTTTGTCATGTTCATTTACTGTTTAGGTGGAATCCACTTGGCTATATGTACATATAAGGTAGACACTGAATGTGTGAAACATACTATAGAAAATTTCCTGTCATGAGATATAGCCAAGGGATTTAGAAAATCAAATTATTTCGTTACTCTAGGAAGTTTGTTTGGAGACCATCCTAAGATTCTATAAAAAAATTAATCATTAATCACTATGGGAGCAGAAAGCAAGTCATGTTTTTGTTTTTGGTGGAAATTCATTCTGTGGGCTCAGTGCACTTGGTCAACAATTGCAGATAAAGTCATCTAACATATATCCATTACTTGAACACAATTTCATGCTTTATGTTGTAAGTGCTTAAATGCAGTGGTTCTGAAGAGTGATGATTTAGGCCTTCTTGATGTGTTTAAACACTTCAAAAGTTTAACTACCTAAGATGCAGGGAAATTCTGCTGCAAATATTTTTTGGATGGTGTTCATGCAGAACAAAATACACAATAAACATAGGGTGCAGCTGTAGAAAACAACATTTTTCTTTGAACAGCTGAGATGCCACAACATCTCATGCTGTGCTAGGAAAACTGTAGATATTTTGAATTGTAGGCCTTTTGGACCTCCCCAAGCTGTGACTTCTGACAGAGAAAGTAGGTATTTTAGTAGACATACCTAGAATAATTTAAAACTGAAATCCTGGGATTATATGCATTTGTATGTTGTAGTAGGTGCTTTTGTTGTTATTATTCTAGACCATTTCCTCTGTTCTAGGGAGGTAATATTTTAGCACTGTGGCTGCTTTTGATTCTTCCCCCGCCTTAATGAACAGTTTTTGTTTTCTCCTGCTGTCTCTGTTCTGCGCTTGCCCCGCTGGGGCAGGGAGCAAAGCACCTGGCAGAGTCAGGGTTCTTGGTTGCTTTGGTGCTGTTTTTCTTCTAATGTGAGATGGGAAACTGCCTACTTTGCATGTTTGCTTATTTCTCTCTCTCTCAGTCAGATTTCCCACAATGTTGAGTATGTGGCAGCCCCTGCAGAAAGCAATTGGGTATGGCTCTTCCAAAGGTCTGAGTTTTCACCTGACCTCCTAGCTGGTCACCTACTACCCTTCCTTTTCTGAATTTAACTATTTCTTTAGAGTTCATTTTTCATGTTCCCTTGGCAAATTCTGACAGTCTCTGAAGCTTTACTTTGCTCAAATGTTCTGTCTTTATTTTATCTTTTTTAGCTGGTGTTTCTTATTGATTTTTTTATCTGTTTGGTGATTATTGGGTGATATGACTGTGTGGTACTCTATTTTCTCTTTACTGCTCAAAGTTTTAGACTGAAGTAGTGCTTTCTTTCACCCTTCAAGATAATTTCTCTTTTTCCCTGAGAGGGCACAGAAGTCTGGTGCTGAAACATTGGCAAGTCTTGTGTAATGAGTGACAGTTATTTCATTTTCTTTCTGTACCTGATACAATAACTCTTACAGCTTATTTGAATATGTCACTTGGTATTTTACATAAAAGTGCTGCATCATTTTCTTTGTAACATCCTTACTTGTAGATTTAACAGCACCAGGTTATCTAGGATTGCAGTTATTGGCTCTATGTGTTTATGAAATACATTATCATAAATATTCATGATTTCTTGTGTGTATTTGATATCAGTTTGCAATGTTAATCCTGCCTCAGGACCAACTTCCATCATGACAAGTACAAGAAATGTATTCTTCTTGCCTACTTTGTGAGCTTCATAAATTAAAACCTTTGAAATACACACAATGTAATTTGCCTTGCTTTGTCCCCTATGGTATTTGTCTCAATACCTTGTCATTGAGTTTTCATAGGAGCTACATTTTTTTCCTTGTCAGGTAACCTGGGTTCTGTCTTCTTTGTCGAAAACTGTCACTTTATTCTTTTGTTACCCACTTCATTTTGTCATCTTCGAAAACAGGTTCCTGTGCTGCCACTTCCATGGCTAAACACATCCTTGTGCTGTGTTGGAGGTGGTTAGACTCAGTGATTATTTGAAGTTGGGACACTGTTCTTGTTTAGAGTGCTAGGGAAATTAAAAGAAGAGAAAAATGGCTTCTAGACAGAGGGAGGCTGTCTTCAACTCTTTTCACTGTAAATCTATCTGAAAGCAAACCTTGTATAAAACTGCAGTGCACCATGGGGAAACTATTCCATGTATGCTTCATTCACTTGGGTTGGTTCGTTGTTATTTTTCCCCTAATCTTCTCACTCTTAGTCAATATTAAAATCTGGGTTTGGCTATAGTAATATTGTTATATATTCATGTGAAAATGTGTGACATCCAGCTTAGTTTTCTGGGGATGACTTTCTGAGCAGACATAGGGATACAGTTGAGAATTACAATTAGCTGAACATTTCTGCTCAGTTTTCTTGATTATAGGCATCAAACGTATTTTTATCTGTATTTCCATTAATTCACTTTTTGCTCAGTTCCCATAACCAGATAGCTTTGAAATTAAGGATGATTTTTAATGCATAAAATACTTGAAGAAAAATGCCTACTTACTACTTTTATATTGATGATAAATTCTCAATATCAAATGAGAACATTTTACCACTAAGAAGTCCTACAATTTTGTATATCCCAGTTTTCATTCACTATTAGCAAGATTCATACTTGTCAGGACCTGTCAGCTTTTCCACAATTTGCTTTACTAGTATTTTAGTTACAGTAAAATTTTTGTTTATCCAGCAAAACTAATTTTGCTCCCTTGCATTGCTAAAATTATGTCCAAGTTCGTTTGCTATTGTTTTTTCACTTCTAAATACATCCGTAGATGCAAAAGTTGAGAAAACAATTAGACATTCCAAGTGACTTTTAGAAAGAGTCTGCGTTATAAACAGGGCAAACCATGTTTTGATACACAGGGGGATGAGGACTGGAGCTGTTACAAGGTGCCCTCTGTGAGAACAGCCCCTGGCTGTCCCTGTGCTGTGCAGAGTCAGTTTCAGCTGGCTCCAAAATGGACCCACCACTGGTCAAAGAAGCCACACTTGTGTATAAATGTACTTCAGAAAGAGTAAAAAACGCTGCACAGCAGCTGTGCAAATGAGGACTGAGACATGAGAAAAAATGTTGAAACCACCCCACAGACATCAAGGTCAGTGTAGGAAGGGAAGTAGGTGTTAACAGGTGCCAGAGCAGAGATTCCCCTGCATCCCAAGGAGCAGAACATGGTAATGCAGGTTAACCCCCCGCAGCTCGTGGAAGACACGGGTGGAGCAGATATGATGCAAACTGCAGCCCTTGGAGGATCCCAGGATGGAGGAAGTGGTTGTGTCATAAAGGAAGCTGCAGCCCAGGTGGAGCCTGGTAGCAGGAACTGGAGCAGGTGGAACTGGAGCAGGTTCGCTGGCAGGAGCTGTGGCCTGTAGAGAACCCACACTGGAGCAGTCTGTTCTGAAGCACTGTGCTCTGTGCAAAGATTCCATGTTGGAGCACTTTATGAACAGCTTCAGTCCATAGGGAGGACCCACACTGAAGCAGTTCAGGAAGGGTTGTATCTGGTGGGAAGGACCCCATGTTGGAGCTGGAGAACAGTGTGAGGAGGAAGGAGGAAAAGACATGAAGTGTTACTATGGACTGACCATAACCCCCATTCCTTATCCCACTGTGCCACTTAGAGCAGGGAGAAAGTTGAAGAGTGATGAACGAAGGAGGGAAGTTGAACCTGGGAAGAAGGGGATGTGAGGGCAAGGCATATTTAGTTTGGTCTTTTTCTCACTGTTCTGGTCTATTTTTAATTGGCAGTAAATTAAATCACTCTTCTCCAGCTAGAGTCTGTTTTGCCTGTGGCAGTTTCCTGTCCTTATTAAGCCATGAGCGTTTCCGTCTTATTTTATCTCCTTGTTTTGCTGAGGAGGGGGAATGGAGAGTGGTTTGGTGGGCATCTGGCAGCCAACCAAGGTTAACCCGCTGGACATTGCCTGCTTGCAGTGTTGTAAGAAGTAGAAGCTATCTTTGGTTGATGGATTCCTCATGCGTAGAAACACAGTTGTGTTTTCTATTATTCCAGTGTTTATTGCTGTACCATTTGCTACGCTCTATGATATGATGACAGCAGAATCTACATGTAGAGCTTCCCTAACCCAGAGTTCAGTAAATTGGGGAGCTGATACTAAATGAAGTACATGTAATTGAAAAGGCAGGGCACCCTGATGTATTCAAAATGAATTTTGAAGGACACGAAAAGGGAGTACCTTCCTTACCCATTCTAGACAGAATTTTTTAGCACAGAACAGATAAGTGGAAAATTATAATGCTTTTATAGGGATGTCCACTTAATCTAATTTTTCCCAGCCGACCATTCATTCCTTTATCTCTTACCAATCTGTTTATCAACAAATTACAATCTTTTCTTCCACCGATATTCTAGATACTAAAGTGTAACATTGCAAAATCACCAAGGGCAAGCAAAATTAGCACAAGGTATGTGAGGTTTAAAAAAAACGGAGAAGGGAAAGAAAAATGAAAATGCAATGGGGTGAGGTAAGAAGACAAAGAACAAAGATAAGTACTTATGAAAAGAACAAAGATAAGCACTTATGAAAAGGACAGGGAGGGAAAAGAAAGAAAAGAAAAATATTCTGAAGTAATAAACAGTAGTTATTCACTTAATGAAACAAGTGTATCTTTGAGTGTACATGCAGGTATGTGTCTACAGGACTCCTGAAG
Organism: Ifrita kowaldi; assembly: GCA_013398055.1. NCBI lineage: Eukaryota > Metazoa > Chordata > Aves > Passeriformes > Cinclosomatidae > Ifrita > Ifrita kowaldi. The sequence continues at coordinate 236,178 of VZRS01006708.1, forward strand.
CACCTGTCAGCTAATATTTTAGAGAAAACTATAGCAATATACTTCAGCCGTTAACAAAGGTCCTACCCAGATGCCACAAATGAATGTTTTCTCTGCAGTTTGTGGCTTTTTGGTACCTGTGGTAGATTAGATCTCACTTAAAAATTAGCTGTTAAATTTTGTGAATCTTTAAAGGACCTGTTGCAGGGTTAATCAAACTGTACAGGAGCTGTTGAAGAGTCATTCAAACTGTACAGAAAAAAAATGAGCAGAGAAATAGGGCGATTTCTGCTGTGGAAGGGATTACAGAAAAGCAAACATCTGTAGTGAACTTGACTGAGGAAAACCTTCAGCACTGAGTGCCAGGAGCTACGTGAAGGATCTCAGTAAAATTAAAAAAACCCATTCATTCAGAGTAAAAGACTAGAGAGGTATTACTAAGCAATAGCAAAGTGCATATGCTACTTGGGAAAAAGCTCTCTTAAAAGTTGCAGGGGGACATAGTATGTGACACAGTTTAGGATTGCTTTTTGGAATAGCATTGCATCTTTTTGGTGTAGGACTTAATCCATGTCTTGTGGACAAGCTCCTGCTATTCTTTCCTAATTCCATGGTCATCTCTTGCAGCCCCATTGTATCTTCCCATTGTTTTATATTTTTAAACAAAGACGAACACCTGTTCTGCCAGTGTTAATGTCTGTGAGCTCACACTGTGTTTTAATCATCTCTGACTAGGAAAATCATTCAGGCTGCAGTTTTTCCTTCACATTTATGCTTATTGGAAAGACTAAATACTTCATCTCACACTCAGGGAAGGAGCTTGAAAATGCTGCGCTGTCTTGCTGACAGCACTGGTGTCCTAGAATCATTTAGCATCATTGTAAGTATCATCATGGATATAGAAATATACAGAAATTACTCCAACCGAGCATGCTTTTTGAGTAGGAAGAAATCTCAGGTTTTTACTCACAGAGGTGCCAACCAACGCCAGTGTCAGTGGTGATTTTCCTTCTCTTTCATAGAAATACCTAGTAATGAAAACTGTGAGTTCAAGATGGATTGATCTGCCAGGCCTTCCTTAACAGAGCTCCTGAATGATCCCTCCATCTGTATGCAAAATGACATTTGAACAACTGCTTTTCATTTGTTTTGAGTTTTTTCGATGTGTACAGATTAGACGAGTATTAGGATGTCCTAATTAATCATGCAGGGAGATAGGGGAGACTAGTTCTTTACATAACTCAGACTCCTAAGTAGAAAGACATCTCCTTCCCCATTTCTCTGTAAATTTGGTCCCTGTCCCTTGCATTCCTTGTCCCGTTCCCATTTCCTTCAACTTCAAAAAATTATTGCAAAGTTTTGTCCCCCTCAAAGTGAATGAGAAATTTGAAAGCAGACAGTTTCCCTTACTGAAGTTGCTAAATTGATGTACACTGGACCTAAATCCCTAAATCATCCCTGGCATAATTCTGTTGCCGTTAACTGGGACATGTACGCAAGTTATTGGGGTGAAAACAACAGGTTTGTTCAGTTCATAATGTGTAATACTTTCAGCTTGGAATGTTAATATTTTGTTTCTGTATGGTTTTTACAATGGAAAGCATTTCAATAAAGATTTCATAGGGAAAATACTACAACAGGTATTTGCAGTTATATAATATAGGATATATAACATCATAATGCATTTCAAAGTATAAGGGAAAGAACAAAGTAGACTTAATTAAGAATGGTTCATTTTTTGGCAGGAGTAAATGTTTGTTTTCTCAATATCACTTTCTGTGTATTGCTTTTAGATTTTTTTCTTAATTTTCTAATTTTTAGGAGCCATGCTAGTTCTATTATATTAATACCACATTCTATGGTACTCTCTAGGTATTTCTTGGCAAAAGTGCTGTGGGTGACTTATAGACAGCAAGTACAGGTAAGATTGTAAAACCTCAAAAACGCAAAAAAAAATCACCAAAGACATAATTTACGTGGAAAATATTTTTTAGTGAGATTTTTAGGTCAGTGTTACAACTGGTTTTATTTTAGAGCTTTTCAAGTAGGTGCTGCAAGGATTATTTTATAATGCAAACATTTCCCCCTCTTTTCCCAAACTGATTTTATTCAAGTTGGTTTTGCTTATGTATTTCAGGGTTGTGCAGAAGTCATGGATGCAGTCGTGGTCAGATTGAGTCATATCACTGATTAGTTTTAGTGGGATGAGGGATAAGTATCAAGGTTTCTTACTATATTTAAACTTCTGAAAACTATGTGTAAACAAAACCCCAGAGTTTTTGATTTAGTGATCCCAGCAGCTTAATGTGATTTTCACTTGCATACATGAAAAGCAAGTCATAAAATTACAGGAGGGAATGATGCAGAGAAAAATAAGGAAAGTTATGTTTGAGAGTAAATGAAATTAGTGAGAGCATGTGATTCTACAAGAAACTAAATGATGCCATAATTAGATCTAGCCAAAACATTTTAGGAGAATGGCTTTTAAACCCACTAAACATATTGATTTATTATCTTAATGCATTTGATAAATAGCTTCAAAAAAGATAAAAGCAAACAGCATGATTCAACAAAACAAACATATTTTATTCCCTCTCTCAAAATAAGAAATATGTGATATTTAGCCTTACGCCGAATAAAATTTTGAGATTAAACTCCCCCAATAAACAAACCCACCCCAAACAAAGCATTCTATTTTAATTGACTGAAATGTTTAGGCTGAGCAAATGCCATCACAGGGAGGTAGACTGAAAAGACATTTGAATTAATTATAAAGAACTGTATTCATATCCAGAGGTGGGATGTGGTAATTTGTGACATTTATACTTTTTATTCTTCCTAGTCATTGGTGCCTCTGGGTTTACGCTGAAAATAATGCAAGAAGAGTCTATCAGTTTGGGTAAGTAAGTGAAAAAACCCAAGTTGTCTTAGATCAAGTGGGTAGGACCAATATTGTGAGAATGTAGTTTTTTTGTTAAAAATATTTCAGGGCGTAGTCAGACCTATGCAGATCAGAGTTTGTACGATAATATTAATACTAAACTGCGTGCTGTTCAAAGTATATTTTTCCATAAACTTATTTTCATGCAAATTTAAACTTTTATGGGAAATCTAACCTCTTTGTCTATATGAAAGCTGGTAGTTTATACAAATTATTCTGAAAGTCGTGATTACATGTTACTAGGGTGTGAAGCACTGACAATGTAGTCAGAAAGGTTTTCTCTATCTAAAGCAAGTCATTATTTTTAGAAGTTGTATCATGGTTCTATAGATCTTAGAATTATAAGAACACAAGTAAGAAAAGAAGTGGATGGCTAACAGATCCTGTTTGTTTGTTTGTTTAGGAAAAATAAAGACTAAAAATGTTATTCAGTGTTGGATTCAAATTTATTGCTGCTCTGATTCAGCTATTAAAAAACCCACTTATCCACAATACAAGGTGACACAGGAATGCATTTATAGTATTCTGTGCTACCATTATGCTACCAAGCTTTGAATGCTAATAGAGTTATCTCGTTTGCTCAATACAATGTACGTGTCCTAGTTAATACTATGTGTAGTGATTCTGTTGTTGTATTTTCAAATGCCACTTGTTTATAATCAAAAAGGATTTCCTATTTATGTGCATTTCCTGGCAACTGCTGGGTTTTTATTTTTTTGGTTTTGCTTGTTTGCTCACTGAGAATTGATTTACTCAAAAGCTGTTATCTAAGTCCATCCCTTGACCAGTTTGACTGATCCAAGTAGATTGGGTTGTTCCACATGTCGCTTTAATCCCTGATGAGGAGAATTTGCTTGACCAAAGAAGACAGTAGAAAATTTCAGTAACTTAAAGATGTTAAGTGAGCAACAAAAAGCAAATGCAACTCAGTGTTAATAAATACATACTGAAGTTAAAATTAAACCTGTGGTGCACTTTACAGCATTCTAAGACAAGAGTATTGCTTGAACAAAGGGAGAAAAATAAGTACAAGCAGTTCAGTGCACAGCTCAGCTACAGTCAGGAAAGTTAGCATGATATTGGGACACATATGAAGTAGGGTGAAGAATAATAAGAGATTATTGTAATACTTTTTTGAGTCAGTGGTAGGAGCTCTTGTATAGTACTGTATGCAGGGCTTTGCACTACATCTCAGAGAGATATTTACCATCTATAAGGGGATTCAGAGAAAGACAATAACAATTACAGAGAATCTGGAATGCCTCTCATGAAAGAAAATTGGGAGGGTTTTCCTTGGATAGAAGAAAAGTGGAAACTCAATAAAAGTATACAAAATACTTAATACTGTAGAAAGATTATGAACAATTTTTCCTCCTTTTTTATAATACAAGACAAAAGAAGCATTAATGAGAACATTTATTTACTTATATTTAGAATAATAGAGATGTCTATCCAAGACAGGATGTAGGCTTCCTTACATAATTATGCAATAAATATCTTCATGTGAAACCTAAGCAGCATTAGGGTAACCTATTCCACAGGGACTCAGACCTGCAGAGACAAAGATCTACATGCTATACAGAAAACAGTTCAGGGATGTACATGATAAAGATGGTAAATTGTAAGCTGATATTTTTTCCCCCTTTCATAAAGTAATTAAATGGGAGAACTATAGTGCAACAGAAAGTGATTTAGCAAAAGTAAAAAGAGATTGCATGTTTATAATTTTAATCATGCTATACAAAGTCATTACAATTAATTATAAGAACATAGTAAACCATAATACATCTCATTTCGGAGCTTAAACTTATGTCTAATGATATGAGACCAAGATGAAACTTTGTGTAGGCTGGTGTAGATGATTTTCAGTCTGGAATGATTTTACACTTTCCTGTGAAACAATTGCCTTGGATGCTCTAAGAGATCATTAAGAGTTGATGGACCTTGGTATGATCTAATATTTTGATTCTTTTGTTTCTGTATTAGCAAATATGTTGCATCTAGCTCTGGTAAAGCAGAGTTGTTATGAAGCAAGATGCTGAGAAGCATAGAGTGTTAAGCTTGCATCATTAGAGAGCAAAATTGCTTCAAACAGGCATTCCTGATGTTAAGGAATTTCAGGTTGACTTGTGTATGGGGCTATGAGCTGAGTTGCTTAGAGAGAGATGGTAGTTATAGGGCTTAAAGTGTTATTCAACATACTTTGACTATAAAAAGATGTTTTAGGCAGAACCAATTTTTAGTGAGCACACATTTCAGTAAAAAGTAAAGTGAATTTTTGCTTTGCTCCCTATTTTTGTTGTTAGTTTTAAAGTACCTGACAAGTATATGCAAAAATATGTAGGGTCAGACCCTGGTTTTCATTATAAGCAATTCCCCTGTCAAAGAAGTGGGATAAATGTATATGATACACTTTAGACGCTCTTTAATACTATAGCATTCAATACTGTGAATGAGAAACTCTTGGCTGCTAAAAAAGATGTTTGAGCTGTGTGGAAAGCTGTAAAGGTGTTTCTTAAGAAATGCAACATAGAATTTGTTTCAGTTTTTCCATACATGACCTATTAAAATCTCACACTAAAAATCTTGCTGAAAGTAACAATGTGGACAAATTAATCTGGATAAGCTGGTGTGTGAACTTAGAATGCATTAAAGCTTATGCACTAAGTGTCCGTTTATCTACCCTACAGTACCCGCACAGGGCTACTTTGTTTTTATCAAGACTTGTCACAAATTCAGAAGCTGTGTATTCAGACAAATATCACAGATAATTCCACTGAAAATCTTTCAATAACTTTTTTGCATGTTCGTAGATTTAATTTGGGGCTTTAGGGATAGACAACATCTCTTGAAAAACAAATGCAGAACATCATATACCTATTTTAGCTTTTTCAGCATATAGAGAAAATACCCTGGGTTCAGCAAGACTGTTCATGACATCAAGAATATTCCAATTGCTCTGGTACACAGGGTAAAATGAACCAAAAACAGAGATGCTGTTTTAAGGAAAACAGGATATCATTTCATCAGTGTTTCTGAGAACACTGGAACATGCAAAGCTGAATAAGAAACTTAGCTTCCCAGGTGGCAACTTATTGATTAAAAGAGCACTTTACTAATGAGATAACTAGAAGAAGCCAAATCCAAAAAAGCTTGCACAATCAAATATGCTGACATTGTTTAACAATAAGCATGTTTGCACAGGAACACTGGAACTTTGCTGGTTGAGGGAAAATGGCTTTACCTTCTCTTAATTTATATTTTTAGCCCTCTGTAATATGTTATTGAGCTTTATAACTAGCATAGTATTTAGGCAGAGTCTTTAATCAGACCCAACTATACTATCTCAACAGAGCTCCAAGGAGTAGCTGCGTTTCAAAAAATACGTATGCTACATCTGCGGGTAGTTGACTACTTTTTCTAGGCAAGAGGAGTATAGGACACTGCATAGCTTGTGAGCAGTTAATTTCCATAGCAATATAGAGGAATTTGACTTGTGAGTACTGAGGCCACTCATACAACCAATTTTGCTCTATACTGTCCTTTGTTAGCTGGGAGACTCTTTCTCACCTTGACAGATGTTCTTTCCTCGATTGGCATACCTTTGTTGAGTCTCACGTGGACTATGACAACTTGAACAGAAAGCTTTGGAAAGACTGTAAGCTTGCAGGGCTCTTTAAGTCTGCCTGTTTTCTTAAATGACTGTTTTCTTCTCTCTGTCTAGACTTCCCATTAAACGTTGTCAAGAAGATACTTTAGGCTTGCACACCGACAAATATATTCCAAATTCTACTGTAGCTCTGTTCTCTTGATTGTCCAAATTGTAAAATAGGGAGCAAGCAACTGGGGCTCTTGTGTGCCTGGATGTGACCAGAATGTGTGCCAGGACCAGGAGCTAGGAAATGCATCCTACTTACCTGAAGCTCCAGGATAAACATGCTCTGACACATTAAAACTCTACATGATAGTGTAAGGCTTACGTGTTCAGAAACTTAAGCTTGTAACTATGGGATGATTTTCCTGTATGGATTTCAAAATGATCCATCACTTCTGAGCTGGGATGCAGCTGGACACCAATGATAGAACTGTGCAGCTGTGCTGGCTCTCTGTTGTCAAATGATACAAAGTGCATGCTGTGTTGATTAATTCATGTTTGCTCTAAGTGAGCCATATATTTTTGTGGCCTTTCCTCCCTAAAATAAGAGAAGGCAACATGCTAGTATTTGTACATTAAAAGTACTTTAAGAATTGTATTAAATGAAGTGCTTGTGTATGTTGCCTCCTCTGACAAGAGAGCAGATGCTAATCAGGTCACTTAATGCACTGAAGTGAAGAGCATGATAAAAAATCTAAGCAGAATTTCCCTATGACTAACATAGAACAGGGTAATGGTGTAGCATTTATGTCTAAGGATTTTAAGTGGCAAAGATAAAATGCTCCATTTGCATTTTCTGTGGAAGAAATATAGCATTTTTGCTTCCTTCTCACACATCAGTATTGCATTCTATGATAAATACTACAATGGGAAGATAATTATTCTAAGGAGTTAGTTTTAAAAAGGCTTTTGGGGGTAGAGGGAGGAAGATTTTTTGTAGTCATTTGAGAGATGAGTTATGCAACAAAAAGCTAGAAGTCTTTGTTGTTGATTTCAGTGTGCTCATGAGCTGGGATTAATGTTCTTTGTGCTTGCTGATGTAGACAAACATGCAGTAGTTCTAAATTTATACCACATGTACTGGAATCAAGCTCGCCTTTTCATTTAAATGCCATTATGAACAGGAGGAATTTTTTATATCTAATGACTCCTAAAATGGCACACACTGATGGGCGAGACTAGAAAAATAACAAGATAAATAAAGAAGATACTTAGCTACAGTCTATAGCAACCGTAAACATCAATTCTGCTGTTTGAGACCAAGCAGAGTTAACTTATGTGAACTAGATATATGGTGTTTGTTTTAATGGCTCTATATGTGTAGATACAGACATATATAGATTTGTGTATGTGGTATTTACCAGGCTCTTTGACTATTTCTTTTGCTGAGAGAGATTACAGAGCCTGCATTCAGAAAATTAAAAGGGACTGTTTGCAGGAATATGCAAAAACTCTGGCAGAAACTGGTATGCCACAAAGCTGTGGTGGTAATACTGTTTTAAAATGTGCACTGGTGGGGACACAGAGATAATTTCCATAACTACTGCATCATCTTATGCCTCTAAGAGGAACAGTTGTGGAATACAAAGTAGAGGCTTCTTATTAAGTGTTTTGGTGACAAGAAGGCATTATTTTGTATTAGGTATGAAAAAGGAAGCCTCTGGAAAGAAGCTTAACACTTCCTTCTCATTTCAGTAATTTGAATGATGAAAAAACCCGTAACCAACTGAAAACCCAACCTATGGCCACAAGTACTGTGTTTGAAAATGGCATGAAAGCATAGATAATCACATAAATTTATACAGAGTTTCTCAGGTCATGGTACTTCTTTGTCATCATGCAAAGGAAATTCTTTGGAACTCTTATAAGAAAAGTATTCCAAATGCCTGTTTCATATTAATAAGGCAGAAGACAGAAATATATCTGTGCTAAGTTCTGTTTTAATCCTCAGAATATAAAACAAGTTTACCTAAGTTTAAATCTGGAAGAACTGACTTCTATTGAAATGCATATTACATAGATGGCCACCCTACCATCCTTGCCATGCAAGAAAGAGCATCTGTGAAATTGATGTAATGAAAAAACTAACAGGCAAGGATCTGTGAAATGCTGAAAGCAAAATCTAGAGGATATAGATGCTGTGTAGCTACCTAACTTTTGTAGTTGGCATTAAAATCCTGTTTTGACTTTTAGAGTAAAGTATGACAAATAATCAGCTGCTTATATAACCAGTACCTATCCCTTTTGCTTCATTTCTAAAAGGGGAAAATAGAGGTTATGATGGCAATGGGTTATGAGAGCTCTAGGGTCGTATGACCTTTATTTTGCCAAGGAGAGGAGGGTCTGGAACTCACATCCTGGGTGACTGTCTTTGCATGCTCATTTGGCTGCCTTTTAAAGCAGGGGTTAGCATGGCAAGGTGGGCTTCCTAGTTATTTTTCGGTCCAGGACTGGACGATCTTTCACAAACACTCCAGAGAGAGCTCTGAACAAGTTGCTGGTTTTCAATAGGTGTCACAGTGCATTTACACTGCATGTGTCCTCTAAAAGAAATACCTCTGTTGCTTAGTTGGCTTAAGGGTACTATTTTACACAAGTTATGATTACAAAAAGAATTTGAAGTTGTTAAATGGGAAGTGGATTTAAAAATATGAGATGTTTCTGTTTAATGTTATGTGTTCAAATTGCTGTAAACTGCATTCACCTATTAAAATAATATTGCATCTTGGAGTGGCTTAAAACAACAGAATAATGGCCGAAATATTATTTCTTTATAACATGAGAAGCTGTGAAGTCCATTGTAGTTCAGTTATATTTATATTAGGACATATGTTCAAAAAGGGTGAGTTTTGACAGTGGTATGATCAGTGCTAAGTGTTAGTGTCTTTGCAGAAAGAATTTCAGAGGTATTACTTCAAATTAACATTAGTCTTGCCCAGTGGACTCAATGTCCATTTGTGTTTGGACTTACGTGGGATCAAGGCTTGTTTAGGCACATCTCAGCTAGCTTCATATGCTCTTGTTTGGTACCAAGGCAGAAAAACTTCCTTGCACAAGCACACCAGACCCCTTTGCCCCTAGGGAATCTGTCTCTACTGAAGTCATATCGCTACTTTTACAGCTGGTTCTAAAGAGAAGTGTCTCAATACCTGTACAAACTGCAGTGGAACCTCCTACAGAGGCAGAATGACTTCACAGGTGTAGGAATGAGGAGTATTTGATTTAACCCTGTAAAATGAAAAATTACACATTTGTTTCTGTACCTTTGCAAATTAGTGACTAAAAACCAGAACTGGAGATGGTTTCTCTGTGACTGCTGCTGGAATAAGCTGTAGAATAGAATTTATACATTGCACCACATGAAACAAAAACTCCTAAGGATCCTAAAAACTAGCTGTGAGATGAGCTCTCTAGGGAGCAAATAATCACCTCATTGACAGTACTGAGCTGCATTAATATGCACCAAAATTGATGCTAGCAGTTTCTGGAGAGCAAATTATGGTATTTCTTTTTCTCACATCCTGCAGGAGTCTCTTCATTGACAAATAAAGTGGACCTTATTAAGCTGAGACATACCTCTTTGAACTAGAGTAACTGTAGCATCATCTGCACATATTTCAATTTCCTCATTAGGAATATAAAAAATAGAGTTGCGAGTTGCCTTTTTTTTTTTTTAATGCTTTTTTCCTCTTATGAAGAAACTAAAATGATTATTTCTTCTAGCCTTTTCTTTATTTTAGGGGGACAGAATGTAGGGATAGGCTTAGGTTTAACTGATTAGTAGGTTTTAAAATAAATGGCTTATCATGAAGGTATATATATATATGCATATATATATATATAATAAATTTCTCATTGTTTGAGGTTTTATTTTGGAAGATTTTTCATCACCTTTGCTTTTTTATAGAAGGAATCAATCCTCATTGGGAAACCATATGTTTTCTAGGTGTAGAAACAGAGTGGCTGCTATTTTTTGGGGTATATTTTAAAGACAACTTTAAAAAGGTGAAAGGCACAGAAAACAAGCTGTACTGTAGTGGTGTGGTTTGATGCTCACATGGCCTGAGATCTCATTTACTACTACTTCCTTCCTGCCAACTGCTTTTACATCACTGATGTGGCTCCCTTAGTGTTTTGCCTTGTTTCCATTGTCTCTTGACATGACTTCAGGATGAGATGGAACCAAAGGGAAGATCAGAAGTGCATTGCTATGTAGATGCAGATGCTGCTGTGTGGAGTCAAAGCACAAAAATGTGGGGCTAGATAGAGAAGTATCCAAAAGGCTTTAGAAAGCTCTACTTTGTTATGTATTTTGGAGAGAACAGGCATAACTGGGAACAAAGCCATTTGTAAGAGGGAAGGTTGTAAATAAGGCGATATGCGGCTTTCCTCAAGTGCCTGTACTCTAGTATGCAGAGCTTGGTTAACAAGAAAGGTCTGGAAGTCCATGCGCTTCCATAAGCCTATAAATATCAAAATCTCGAAGATTGGGTACAATACTATGGACAATTTAGACATTTCCATGAGTGTTTGCAGCCTGTTTAGGAAAATTAGGACAAGAGGAGGAAAGCTGTGGTAGAGTCCTCTCCCATGAAACTGGCAATGTGTTTGTCTGATGATTGATACTGGGGATATCGTGCTGAGGGTATGCTACAGCCACCTGACCAAAAGGAGATGAGGATAGCCAAAAGCAAGTAACAGGAGGTTGCTGCCTATACATCCTTATCTTTTTGTGGGATTTTAACAGTCCAGACATATTCTGGAAGGGCAGCAATATGCAGTGAATTCGAGAAGCTGCTGCACTGCATATTGGCTGCTTCCCAGTGCAAATACTGGAGGGGTCAGACAGTGTAATGGTGTACATGACCTGCTGTTCACAGGTGTCTGAGGTCAGAGTTTGAAGGAAAGCTGAAAAGGTGCAGAGCAGAGATGGGGCTCTGGCCTTCAGGAAACCAGATTTCAATCTGTTCTGGCAATTTCTTTGCCCAAATTTCAAAATGTTATGCAGAAGTCCCACTAGAAGCTGCCATGAGGGAAAGAAAATGCATAAGCAAAATGGTTGTATTTCAAAGAAAACTTACTGAGAGTCCAAAAATTAACTCTCTTCCATTTGCACAGGAAGATGAGAAATTTTGGCAGAAGAGTCATTTGGCTAGGCAGGCTGCTTCTGGATGATATAAAACACCAGAACACACAAGAAGTGAAAACTAGGCAACAAAGGAGGAATACAAAGAGAATTGTTTGAGCATTTGGAGCAAAATCAGAAAGACCAAAGCCCAGCTGCAGATAAAAGTACTGATGCACATAAGGGGTAACGGGAGAATATGACAGAATCAGTGGGATGCTGAGGGAAAATGTGGGTCCATCAATGAGTGTAGGAGAAACAGATGGTTCAGAAAAGGCTGAATGACTTCATGTCTTTTTTTGCCTCTGTCTTCACAAATGAAATTTTCAGTACAAGAAACACTGGGGGTGGGGAGGACAATGGGATAGAGGAGCAACAGGTTAGGAACTACTTAGAGAAACTGAATGTATTCTAAACCTTGTATCATATTAGATTCACCTGAGAGTGCTGAAAGGTTGGCTGAGGTGATGCAATTAGATAAAATTGCCGACTTTAGTTCTGCTAATGATTTTCTGGCTTGTAAAGCTGTTGCCAGGAATGCTTGGATTGACACTTGCAGCCAAAGACAAGGCTGATAGTCCACACCAGAATAAATGGCCAATGACAAAATATTAGGCAAGCTGTGTAAGTTAGGTGCGGGGTTTCCAGGGAAGAAATAATTGCATATTGCAGGATGTGGGAAATAAGTGCATCCTGAGAAGCCATATATACTGCCATACAAAAGAAAAAAATGTTTATTTGTGTCTAGCCTATTAAAGGATGTGCTTTGTGCTGAATGTTCTCATGAGGCCAGCAGTTAAATGCTTTCTCAGGAACTACTGCCCCATGAATAAAGTGTCAGGAATTTCTGTTTTGGCCTTTCTGTTGACTAGCAAAAAAACTTGCTGTAGGGCAGCAACTAAATACTCATAAGAGATTATTATTATTATTTTCTTTACAAAAAAGCATTTCTTCCTGAAATAATCACTGAAACTTGGTCTAGCAATCTATCCAGTCAGGAGTTGATCCAAAGTACTTTTGACTCTTGCCTTCATATTGGTGTCTTTGAGCTACTTTTTAAAATTTAGACTATAGTGCTAATGCAGCCACCAACTTCAATGGTGCAGGGTACATATCTTGTTTGCTTTCTGGATTATTGGATCCTGCCTGACATACATCTTGTCAGGAGTGCTGAAATGCCTCCAACAGTGTATTCATGATTTTAACTGAATGACTTGCTATCAGCTGTTTGGCTTGACCATGTCCCTATTACTCTTTCATAGTTATTGATCTAACTTAGTGCTAATGGATTTTGATTGTGCAAACACCTGGGGATTCTCAGATTTGGACTAGAAGAAGACCATTTATGCATGAAGAAAAATATCTGCTGTTCACTATTTATTGAATCAGACAGACAACATAAGAAACAAAAAAAGGTGAGGTAGTTGACCAATTACACACTGCAGATAGAGTGAAATTGGATTTCCTTGATCGAAAAAGTGTGATTAAAATTATTACAAGCATGATAAAATTATTTGCCAAAAAGGCCACATTTACTGGCTTTGATTGTTAGGTCCTCTTTGCTAGATTTTGGTTGGGGAGGAGTATTAATATATTGTCCTCTAAGTAGTAGGCATGGTGCTATTTTCTTCTATCTCAATAATAAAGTATATAAAAACTTCCTTTTAGGAGTACAGAACATGTTCCACATCAGATAATAATTTTACTGAAGGTAAAATTGAATGTCAAACTCCTGGAGCAAGTTCCTGAAACAAGCATCTCGATTTTTCTCATTTTGCTAAATGCTTTTCTGAAAGGGTGTCCATGCTGGTCTTGGACATGGCAATGCCTATAGTGATTTCCCTGTTTTATAGTGCCTTCACTTGCTGCATGGAGGGCACTGTACAAAGAGCACACTGTATTATAGTTTATGATAGGCACTTTAGGACTTGGCACTCATTTTCCACCTAAACTTCATTTTCCACCTAAACTTCCATAGGGCTCACCAACTGAATCTATATGTAATAGACCTAAGAAAAGGTGTATCTAGTTACAAACACACAGTTAGAGGAATCTGGGAGGAAGCTACTATTTCCCCTCCAGGCTTGGGATACAAATACATGTTGCCTCTCTTCTAAGACAGTTCTATGACCGTTAGGAAATCCCTACACTGCACTCATGGTTGTGTTGGTACTTCTGTTTTTGCAGCTGCTTAGTGAACCCAAGTAGGGCACTGACCCCCCTAGCAATCCGGCCAAAATCTGTGTATTTAAAGCTTCCCCTTCTGCATCAAGTATAGCTCTACAGATCCATAGTCCAGTGAAGAAGAAAAGAGATCTGGGAATGAGAACTGGGTGGTGTGGGAGAGGGGCAAGTTTCACTTTAACCTTCAGCTATGACCTCAGCCCTCTTGGATCTAGTTTTTGCCTGTTTGCTCCATTTTAGCTATATTATTAATCTATGTCTACTAGCAACACTGAAGCCAATACAGTATAATTAAATATTTCTAATTAATCAGTATATAAAATTAATTAGAACATTCAAAAAAACCCCAACATGCAAGTGACTGATCCTAAACAGATTAATTGAATATCTTGGTGAACTCTTGACACCTGTGCAGGTATCTTGTGCAGCTCACAGGACCTCTCAACTATTCTGTGAAATACATGTATGTCCTCCTGTGTGCTGCTTTTGAGGATAGTATTTAATTTGTGAACTGCTCAGCAGCTTGATAATACCCGCTGGTGAATTTTTCAGCATCTTGATAGCTGTTAGTTATAGTTTCTTTTATTAAATTTGTCATAAGTACAATTAGTGGCTCACTAACTCTTGGCGTACAGTATACATTATGCTTTTAGAATATCTTCTTTTCTTGCCTTCTTAAAGGACTGAAGTCATGGCTTCTTAGGGATACAAAATGCTTCCTGAGTTTTATCCATCATAAACAGAGCATTAGTTGGGTAATCTGTAACTAGCCTGTAACTAGCGCCAGGTAACAGATTTATTAACTTGAAGATACCTGACTGAGAAAAATTACTGGACTGTAGAAATATGATCAGTCAGCTTATTATTTTGAGGCACTAATGGCATGTTTCAACTTCAAGCATCAAGGACAGAATCAGCATGTTCAGTAGATTTTTTTTGGTGCCATTTTCTCCTTTTTATTTGCCACTGCTTCTTTTTTTATAGTAAGATGATCTTGCTTTTTTAGACAAAGCATGAAATGAAGTCACAGTATCTCATTTGACTGGGATGGAAATTAAATTGAAGGATCCATATGATCACATGCATATCTACACAATAACAGTTTTATACACTTTCTTTAGTGTCTTAATTTTTTTAGAGCAAATGAGGTAAGATAGATTTTTGATTCTTTGAAGGTGAAAAGAAGACACACTATTGAGAGGGATTTTGAAGAATCAAACAAATTACTAAAATTAGGAGGAATGAGTGGAAAAAAATTCTTGGCAAAAAGTGAGGAAGAAGAACCAGAGATGACAACTGACAATTAAAGGAAAATCACTTCAGGAATGCAGTTTCTGCTTCCGAGTTCAAAATTCAATAGCAAAAGGAAAGAATTGCACTAGTAGGAAATAGATGGAAAGGAAAAGAGCTTGAAAAAAAGAACAAAGGAAATTTTGGTTTTTTCTTGCCTGGCTGCTGTTCCCTGGAATGTGTTATTATCTTCTGCATGATTCTTGAATGATTTGGTCAATTTTGTTTATTGTTTCCTTTTCCCTGTGTAACGACTTCTAAGTGAGCAGAACCTGTCAAAATGGAGGTAATGAGCACCTGTGAGACGTGACAACTGCCATGGATCCTGTATTTACCACATCCAGGGAGTGCTGAAAGAGAGGCTAAACACCTCTGAAGTATCCAGTCACTTGGCATTGCCATGCAGTTGTGTATCAAAGAGCGTAGCACTAGTAAGGTTCAGTATAACTGGGCCAGCAGCGGGTCCCAACCACAGGGTCACTATTCCTCCTCCTCCTTCATGTCAGCAGTGACTGTGATGTGTCCCATGTTTGAGGGCTGTTGTCCCCAGTATCATGCCAGTTCAGTGATGCCAGATACGGGTATTATGATGATGCAGCATGAAACGGAGAAGCTGGGGGTGTTTTGAAGAAGAGACACCAGTGGGATGCTGCAGAGAACTGGCACACAGGCTCATATAAAGAGTTAAATATGTGCAGGACTGCCAGGCAATGAGACACACATTGAAATACTATGCTTCCTGTGAAAGAAAAGTCACATAAGCAATGTTTAATTTAAGTGCTGCTGAACTCAGCAAATAGGTGTTCTACATATCACTTTCCATGCTTCCAGATCTTTAATTCACTGATGGTTTCTGTACTCTCTTGACCTGCTGTAATAATCACTGCTTCACCTATCCAAGTGGCTGACTTGCAGCATGGGGGGAAAAGCCAAGACTCAGGAGTCCCCAGCTAGCTGCTCAATACAGGACTCTGAATTCAGCATTCAGAGATTTTTGGCTGCTGCAGCAATTTTGCTATTGTGCTTCTAATTGTTTCATTCCAGAGGGGATATGTAACGTGTCAAAAGATGAAAATATTAATGGAGACTATCATGTATCATTCTCTACAAGTAGCTTCTTTTTGCAAAGGACAAAGTTATGAACTGATAAACTGAGGGTTAGGATTAAATCAGCAATTTCTATGGAGATAACTTCAGAGAAATATAGCTCTTCCTAGCGCTGATCAACTGCTGATCCTACTCTAACTTGTAATGAAAGGATTAGATGACAAGTGTCACCACCATTATTTCTGATGCTAAGAGATTGCTAATAATGTGATAGAAGTCTGCTCTGAATATTGCATGAGGAAGGTTATCTATAGCATAAGTTGAACAGGGAACTTGCTTTTTTGTACCCTGACAACATAATTACAAATGCTTCTTGCTCCTTACACGTGTCAGCTCTCTGCTTCTGCTGTTAGTTTATGAAGTAGTGTAGTGTGCTACACAAATCTGTCATGGTCCTTCTTGACCTAGAAAAGTCTGAGACTGGATGATCCAAACTCATGTAAAATCAACGTGTTTTCTCCCCAAGGGATATTGCCAGACGTTGGGTGCTGCTCAAAAAAATAAAGTGGGGATTAGCTTTTCCTAAATGAGCTAACAAAAGAATTATTTGAAATAAAAGCACAGCAGTGGGTAGCAGGACACTTATTATCTATTTCAGCCCCTACCATGAAAATTCTTGTTGCCTCAGTTTACCCAGTTCTGTTTGACAAATGCCTCATAGAGGAGTTGCTTAGCTAGTACAGTTGAGTAGTTGAGAAGATTGTCATAGTTCCTTGACAGAAGATGCAATAAAAATCTAAAGTGTTATTATTGTGGTTTTTCTCACAGCTTTATGAATATTATATAAAATATTTTATTAGTTCTGTTTGATAGAAATAAGAAATAATTCACAGCTGGTAACAGCTTTTATGAGTATGCTTGTTTTAGTCGGGGTAGAGTTCATTTTATTCATAGTTGCTAGTATGGGGCTACGTTTGGGGTTTCTGCTGAAAAAATTATTGATAACAAAATGTTGTGCTAGCCATTGCTGAGCAGTGCTTGCACAGATTCAAGGCCTTTTCTGCTTCCCACCCCACTCCATCAGTGAGGTGACTGGGAGTACACAAGAAGTTGGGAGGGGACACAGCTGGGACAGCTGATCCCAATTTACTCAAGGGATATTCCATATCCTGTGGCATCATGCTCAGCATATGCAACTGCGAGGAAGAAGAAAGAAGAGGAGATGTTTGGAATGATGACATTTGTCTTCCCAAGTCATCATTACCTGAGGTGGAGCCCTGATTTCCTGGAGATGGCTGAGCACCTGCCTACCCACAGGAAGGGGTGAATTCTTTGTTTTGCTTTG
This sequence comes from Ifrita kowaldi, assembly GCA_013398055.1. Classification (NCBI taxonomy): domain Eukaryota; kingdom Metazoa; phylum Chordata; class Aves; order Passeriformes; family Cinclosomatidae; genus Ifrita; species Ifrita kowaldi. The sequence goes on from VZRS01006708.1 coordinate 253,744, forward strand.
CTTGCGTGAGCAGGCAAACTGTCTTTATCTCAACCCATGAATTGTGTCACTTTTACTCTTCTGATTCTCTCCCCCACTCCACTGAAAGGGACTGCTATGTGGTACATTGTTGCAGGCTGGGATTAAACAATGATAACAAGAAGTCTTGCTATCTTGCCTTTTTTTTTTTCAAATATATTTTGAGGTTTTTTCCCTACTTTTATCATTTATTTAATTTGATCCATTCTAGTCTCTGCACTTGAATTTCCTGCATGATTAATTCTATAATATTAAAAATGTGATGAAATGCAAACTTTATAAAATTGACGGATAATTATGTTTCTTATGTTCGTCAGCGAAACGAATGATGAAAAAACCACTATGGCCTGATCAAAACCATTAAATAATTTAAAATGAGGACTTCAGAGTCAGGTTAGAAGAATTATATTGAAAATAATGGTTATCTTGCTTTATAAGCTTTCTGATGTGTCCTATCTTTTGCAGGGCTTTTCTCTTGAAGAATGTTAAGCACATATTTGTAGTTAATTTGCTGATACTATGTGCATGAGCTATTACGTTTCCTTAACTTCAAATTGTGCAGTTCGTTCTTTTCATTCCTAAAAGGATAAAGGCTGGGATTTTCCAAAGAAGCTTACAAAATTTAGGTCTAAATTTTAAAAGGTGCCTGAAGATTCAGATAGATGCCAAAGGGGATTTTTTCAGAAGCGTTCAGCTTTGTATTAGAAGAAATAGAAGTGGGTATTGAAATTCTTGAAAATCATACTGCATTTGTATCAGTAGCCTTAATTCCTACAGGTATTAAAATTTCCTTCTTTGGCTAGGTCTATTTTAGTAAGTAGTGCAACACAGTAGGAGCAGATTTGTAGAGTAAAATGATGCTGAGAAGCTGACATTCACATTATTCAGTTTTGAGGTATTTTTCTTCAGAAGAGGACTAGTCCTGTCCCATAGACTAAATTCAAATTAGCAGATGAAGCACATTAAATATGTCACAGAATCCTAGAAAAATTGTTTGGAAAGATTGCTTGGAAGTCCTTTAGTCCAATGTGCAGCTCAGTGAGTCTACTGACTACTGAGTCCTGCACTCCTCTTCCAGTGAAGAGTACTTTAGAAGTCCAGCCTGAACCTCCCAAGCTGCAGCTGCTGTTATTTTTGGCTGCATCTTGTGCTATTGTTTACCTCTACCAAGATATCTTTGGCTCTCGGTTTTGTTTCCTGTCCAAGCTGTGAGCATTAGTGTAGAAGCACATGAAGCAGGATTGTGCATTTGCAGCCTTTCCTATGCAGAATTTCTCTCTCTATATAGAGAATATATATATACTGCTTTCTAGCTAGCCTCTGGATGTGGACCCCTAGTTCAAAGCTTTCCTTGTTAGGCCCCCATGTCTGTCTCCTAGAGTGCTATGAAGAGAGAAAACAAAGCCTTACTGATGACTCAGGTATGCATCCAGTTGTTTTTCTGCCACATATATCTATTCATCTCTGAGTCTTTCCTCTTATCCAGAACAATAAAAGAGAACCCATTTTGAGTTCTGTCCATGTTTTCTTTACGCTATTAGCCCTAGCAGCATGGTGCAGTAGTCTACCCTTGATAAGCCTCCAGGATTTCCCATTCATCAGGGATGTCCTGTGTTGTCTGTGAGTTCCTGACATTTTGATTGCCTCTGAAGCAATACAGCTTAAGCCTGTCAGAAATCTTATTGACTGAAAGTTCTGGTTGGAAAATGCTAATTGAAAAAACAAATGAACAAACTCAGAATGGATATTCTACACGGATGTTATTGAAGTGCTATATATTCTTGGGCATAGCTTTTGCTTTGAACCTCCTGTAGTCAGGAGCAGAGAATTCAGTGGATATGTCTAAACTGCCTGCACAATTCCGGTCCCTTGATTGTCCATCAAAATTATGTTCTGCTTTTATTCTCCGGCATCTTTCAAAAGCACTCTCCATTCAGTCAATCTAGATTGACCCCATGAGGTCTCTTACAGTCTTCTGTAGGAACACACTGGAAGCTCCAGTGAGTTTCCAGCTTCATTCCTCATATTTTACTATTGGTATAGAGCTGTAAAGAAAAGTAAAAATACAGTTGTTACTTGTAATCTGCAGACTGAGGTGTTATTTCCAAATGGATGTTTATTTACTGTGACAGTAGACCAGATATGTAACTTCCGTCTACCCCTATATCTCCCATACAGAGAAAATGAAAACATTCATAATGCATGACTGTCCATATAGGGATGTTATAGCAGTTACATACTGCTGTAGATACCTTGAATGTCAGTTTTGTCATGCAAAGTATAGCAAGTCAATTAGAATCGCCTTAAGCTTCTACTTTATTATTATGGTTATCAGATAGTGGGTGCACAATCTGGTTATGGTGAAGTAAGATCTAATTTTCCAGGCTGTCAGCTTGCTGCTTGGGTACATTACTTTACGCTATTGTGAAGTAAAATTTGTCCTTTCCATGGATTAGTTGCCTTTTTCAAGTTCCTCTCTGAGTTTGGCCCACAAAAGCTTGTTTGAGTGTTCCTTGCCTCAAAGAAATATATCAGGGTTGGAAAAAGTGCTTTCCCCTTGTGGAAGCTTTGCTGTTTTTTCCCCCATCAAGCTTTACTTTTGTTTTTATATGGTTTTGTCCTTAATTAGGCTCTTAATTACTTTCTCTGAAACCACAGTAAGTCTCATTGCTTTGTAATTCCCCTGATCTCCTGTGACTTCTTATTTTAAATATCGATGGTGTTTTATGTGAACAGATTGTTATCCTCAAAAATAATTGCTGCTGTAAGGCCTGTATTTTGCATCCTTTTCTATATCAACACTGCTTCAAACTTTATTTCATTCAAAGTTTTCAAACCAGTTAAGTCCTGTAGCCTGGAAAATGTCAAATATATTGACTGTTTTTCTGGTTTTGTGCTATATTCTCTGTAGTTCTCTGCTTACTGAAAAAAAAAAAAGATACTTCTTCCATTAGCGCTGTTCCATTTATGGTCACCACTGGTATAAAGGAAACAATAATTTCTCTCTCAAAGAAACTAGGGAGAAATAGGCGAGTGGGTCAGCAGCATCAGCCAAGCTGGGGAAGGCAGAACCTCTGGTATGCCTTTTCACAGGATGGAAGGGTGTGTACAAGGCTGTGTGCAGGAGGGTGTCTGATGCTTTAAGGGTGTCTGGTCAAGGACCTGTCCAATGCCAAAGGATAATTGGAAAAGGAGGAAGCCATGAACAAGAACATAGAAGGACACAAAGCTGACGAACAAATGATAAGGGAGGCAGTGATGGGAACCAAAGCTGATCAATCACACTAATTGATGGGGACCAGCGAGAGTGTCAGAATGTTTATTCCAGGGAGGTAATCTAGAGATCTGATCAGGGACCTTGTCTGTTGGGAATCCAAAAGAAAAAAGAGGAAGCCAGAAACCAAAATGTACCAAGACACAGCCCTGATAAAGCAAACATGGAGACAGTGACAAAACGCAGACCTCACCACTCACACTAATTGTGGGCTATCAAGGAACCACAGATGCCACTTCGAGGAAGATTAACCTGGACTTTGCAGCAGATAAAATTGAAAACCAGGGGTACTCCAGATCAGGAGGTTGCCAAGGATGAAGAGATAAGTACAAACCCGTGGGGAACCTGCAGGGGAAGGAGACTGGTTGCTTGTAGAACGGGGCAGGTCAGTACATTGTCTGACCAAGCCCTGCGCCTGATCTCTGCAGTGTGTCCCATCTACTTATGCCTTATTAAATCTTTTCTTAACTATCTGTCTGTATATACTCACTCTCTGTCTGTGTATGTGTTGCAAGGACTAAGTGCCAGTCACTGGTTAGACCTGTATGTGTGTCAGTGGGCTCTGTGCTAGGTACTGGAGTCAGGCCAGGGCTGAGGGTGCCTGTGCTGGGAGCTACTGGAGCCAATGGGGCCTCTGTGCCATCTGCTGGAGTGAGTGTGGGTCTTTAACTTGCAGCCACTCGGACAGGAACACTGTGTGTTCCCAGCTACTGGGGAGAAGGGCGCAGTGGTGTGAGAGAGGAAAGTGATGGACTGGGCACTGGCAGCTGAAGTGGGACTGTGGGTCACAGCCTGTATGCCAGGTGCCAGCTGCTGCTTGATCTTCTCCATCCAGGTGTGCGTGAGGGGTGGGGGTTTTGTTAGCAAACCTCAAGGTGGTCTGGACAGTGAAGAGGGGGCCTGGAGTCTGGGTTGGGGCATTAGAGGGGCCGGAGATCTGTGCTGGTACATCCACGGAGACTTGAAAATGTGAAGTGCATGATGGATGAATTTGTGAGTTGTGTGCATTTGCTAGTAAGCATCAAGCTGGAGTAGCTGGCAAGTAGGGGGAGTGGGTGCTGGATGGACAGAGTGCTGCGTGGGTACCCGAGGGAACAGAGAATCTGTGTGTGTTTGTGAATCTGGAGATTGCCATGTGCCTGCCTACACTGCTGACCTCCTGTCTCTACCAGCTGAAGAGGAGGGGGGCTGGCTGGCTTGTGTTTTGTGAGCTCTGTGTGTAGGTGCTGTTGAAGGCAGCACCTTGTCTGTGGCAGCTTGTGACCTGTCCTGTCAGTGTCCTCTGTGTCTGTGTGTGTGTCTCTGGGACCCGTGCAGCTTTGCTACTAGTAGAAGCTGCAGTCAGAAAAACAGCAACCATGTCCCTCAGGCTGGGCAGAGACCAGGGGTCGCTGGGCTCCAGCAGTTGGGCAAGAGGGTCCTGGGCTGGAGCTGCTGGGAAAGGTGGCAGCAAATCTAACATCACTTAGTAGAATCATATTTTCAGATACTGCATCATCCATATAAATCCCTTTTAAAGTGTTGTGGGCTAATTACAGATAGTAGAATGACCTCCCATAGGAATACACATTCAGAGCCTCTGCCTCTCCTTTCATTAAGTTGTGATATACCTGCTGGTCTGCATTGGGCAAGCGCCCAATAAACTACAATTACTATTGATCAGAAGATGTGTAATAACAGCCTGTCTCTACTGCCTACTCCTTCATGCACTCTCAAGTGCCTGAGCCACTGTTGTGCTTTGTCCTTCTGAGTGGGAGCACAGGGTAGAGGTCTTGGCAGGCACAGGCTGTAGCACTGGGTTGGTGCAATGTGATAAAAATGTGGGGAAGAAGATACAGGAACATGGGCTGGGGAGGTGAGAAGGGAGGAATATATCACTTTATGATGTAGAGTGTGTGACCGGAGGATGTAAAGGATAATGCATCTAGGTGGCAGTTTGGAGCTAGAGGAGCAGGGAGCTGGGGGCAGCCAGCTGAATATGGAAGCTTCTTGCAGGATCAAAGCCTGACTACTGCCTAAAAGAGCTCCAAATAAAAGCTGTGTCAAAGGCTGTGTCATATATGTTTTTAGGACACTTATTAGGTGTTTTTCAAATCTTACCCTTATGAACAAATAGTTTTCAGCAGGTAACTGCAAATGTTTGATGTACATGTTTTCCAGGTAGAATGTCAAAATGTGAGTTCTGGAAATTCAAATGTAAAGTAAATGGTCCCAAAGTAAATGTGAAGTAAATTTCTCATCCTGATGGTTGGAAACTGATCTGTTACTGGGACTATGGAAAAATGCAAGATTGTGTAAGTGTGTAGGTAGGTTCTCTGCCTGTGTAACTTATTCACTGATTTCAACGATGTTTTGGCAGCTGATGCCTGTTGATGATCCAGAGGTATCCCTTTTTATATGTTGGTATGAACTAATGGGCCATGTCTGTCATCTGAGTCAAGGTAGGCTTGTAATTCTCTGGTTTACAATGTCTGATTTTTGCTCTGCATTTCCCTTTTGAGTGACCACTTATTTAATGTGTGAACTTGTTATAGTTGGTTTCTGTAAGAAGAAAAAATGCAAATGTGTTTGAAGGGCTCGTAGATCATTCTAGCTATCAATAGGATACAAAATTAATAATTCTTAATAAGTTCTTCAGTGATGCATTGGAAATTACTATGTAATGACATCTGGTTCAGGAAACTCTAGAAAAAAAATAATCTGAATGGAGTTGAGGACCGAAGAAAATGTCAGTAGCTCTCCTGTTTTATTTCGGTTTCCTGTAATTTTATACAATAACATGTCTGATCTTTTTATAAATATCTGTAGTGCAAAAAAAAATCCCATAAATTTCCTGGTAACTGAACTAAGGCTAGAATTTTTTTCTAAATCCCATTTCAGAGCACAACACTGATTTTATTTTAGATATTTTTTTAAGATTGCCTTTGTGAATTATTTGTCCATAAAGGAGAACTATAGAACAATACATCTTCTCCTATTTATGGATTCTACAGATGTGACACTACACATGGACCTTGTTCAAATGTTCCTATTGCAGCAGGAAAAAGTAATCCAAACCACTAGATATACATAAGAGATTGCCTTGGCAGTCATAGCTGATTTTTTACTGTTTTTTTTTTTTTTCAGATGCACACTTTATTCCAGGTTTTAAATCCCCTAGATGGCACTACAGAATGCAGTATTTAAATGTTTCATACAATGTTATTAAATAGATGATGTTAAGTAATTTTTCTCTTGAAAAATAAACATCTATGATTTTTTAAACAAAATGAAATAAAAGGCAAAGCTTTTGTTTGACACATTCATGGTATTTTGGCATGTCATGATGTACAAGAAATGGAACAGTATGCTAGACATGTGCCAGATCACATATAACCCTTCCTGCTCATGTGGTCCAGATGGTGGCTGTCAGTTTCAAATCCAGACTTGGGCCTCCAGGTCTGAATTGTAAAATAAGTGTGTTCAATCTAAAGGGATTAAAAATCAGGAAAGAAAACAAGGGTTGTTGTTTTGTGTTAGAAACGTACTTGGCAATCGAACATACTAAAATTGTCTGTTGCAAAGAGTTGTATGAGACAACGTAAGATATTTTAATATTTTAATTGGTATTTAAATTTCATGCTTTAGTTGCAGGTACCTTGCATGCTGGACCTCATGGGAATCCTGATAGTTTGTACTACCCCTGAGCATTTCTTTCGCAGTTGGTGTGTCATTGTCTGCAGATCACTGCAGTAAATACTTTACTGTACTGCTGAAAAGAGAGAAAAACATTGCCATCTGCAACTACAGCTTGCAAATTACAGCTTGCAATCGTCTGCTATTAAATAAAGACACTTTAACAATATTTTGGGTTTTAAATTAGCAATTTACATCACGAGATGCTGAAAATACTAGTCTTTTAATACAGCAATTTTTGTTTCTTTTTAACCAGGCTTCAACATGTATTGAATAAAAAAAAAAAAGAAAGTAACACAAACCAGTGTTTACTTAAACAATAGCCACTGACAGTGAGACACACAGATGGAAACCGAATTGTTTGTGTTTCAGTGGGAGGTTTCATTTGAGGACCTCGATGGGGATGTGATTCGACAGGAACACTCTAATTTACATCACGGAGAATCCATCCTGATGCCTTTTTCATGGCTCTGCTGTGCCAAACTAGGTCTCCTCTGAGAAACTCGTCACATACGGGGAGAAGAAAGAAAAGACTTTAGTCTGAATGAGAGGAAAAAGCAGAGTTTCAAGTACTGCAAATACAGGCTATCTTGCAATAGTCTGCTATTTTGTGGACACAAGTGATGGCAGAACCATGCTTTTGCATTTTTTTTGAAGAATGGTAAAGAGGACAGCAGAGGAGCTATAGGGCATAGTTGATGTGCGGTGCACATTGCCCTATAGGTTAAGGAAGGAACAGAATTGCATAATGTCCTGCCAGGAAGTGGCCCAAAATGTCCTTTTTTAGTGTCACTTCATTTACAATGATAGAATGAAAGGCTGGAGAGAAGTTGTCCATTATAATGAGTGCAGAGCTCATTCTTTCATCCAGGGAATCTTAGTGTCAGCAAAATATATGGCAAGATTCCTGACAGAAAAAGCCCTAGATGTAATGGAAAATGCCAGCACAGAATTCTATGAGGTAAGCATAGTTTTCTGTTAAATTCTACCAGATGGTCCACAAAGGCCTATAAAAGTGCTTTCCAGTTATAAATCTTACAGAATTTTTCCTCCCAGGGCTAATCTTGTAATTGCTAATCAGCGAAAGCTACAAGTGCTTGCTTTATCTTTGAGTACACACAAAGATGTTTTACTTCTAGTCTGCCTGGGCTTTTGGGGAAAGCAAATTCTTTATTATTGATGAGAAGGTAAATCTACTGGGGCAGGTGGGGAATAGCATAACATTCCTTGTGAAGTACAGCCAGAGCCTGCTTGGGCATTTGGTAACACTGATTGTTGTAGGGGGTCCTTTTCTTCCACACACTTTTGTGATGCTCTTAAACTGCATATTCATTTTCTCAGTCAGCTTTCCCAATAGAAATCTGTACAGTCTTTTGGTCAGGAGCTAGGAATCCTTGTTTCTCCTCCATAATGATCCCCAACTTTTTTTCTGATGTTGAACAAGTCTCTTAGGTTACGTTGGAACTGCTCTGTAGGTTTGTGCTGTGGTGCTTGGCAAGGTCCTGATTTCTCAGTTCCCCTGATGTGCAGGCAATGGTCAGTGGCAGAAGCACCCAGGGTAGGCAAATATGTGTGAGAGTGAGAATATAGGGCTTGTGGTTCATATCCATGTCTCCCAGTTGGGTAGATGTGCCTCCTCTATTTAGTCTTTTTTGTTTTGTTTTCTCTATATATCTCGACTATCTCATCCTATCTATCTTAGAATCCTGGAATCCATTTTAAGGCTGTTCTAGCCAGCACCATATAATTTGAGTCCTCTGTAATACTCTCTACATGAAGTCAGCAGCAGTAGTGATATCTCTAGTAGAAACTTGGTAGCTGCCACTTACAGACTTACTGTAGTCGCTGATACCTGTCACTTATTCTGCAAACTCTTAGGATCAGGTTTCTATCTCACCATTTGCCAATATGAAGCTTAGCATAATCTCAACTGGTCTGTGTAGAGACAGTTGTGGTACAAATACTTTTCAAAATGCATCTTTTGTTATTGGAAATGTAAATTATTATCATTATTTAGGTCATTTTTTCTTAATCCTTTTTATTTTTTCTCTGATAAAAAGAACTGTCTCACAACAGTAGGGTATACAAATTTTCACAGTAAGAGAAGAAAAGGAGGAAAAAGTCTTTTAATAAAAATTTAATCTTACTGAAATGTCGGCAGTTATACTCAAAAGCACATACCAGCCTCAGAATATTGTTATTTGTCAAAAGTTTTATGAAGCACAATTCCTTCATCGTATATCATTCTCTTGGTGCCTGCTGAGTAGCTAAGAAATTTCAGTCATGATTCTAGCAAAATAATGGTAAGACCTGCTTAGATTCTTATGGTGATTTGCCAGCAAAAAGTGCTAGTGCAATTACTAACTTGCTTTTTAGACTGTTTATTCTGATTAGTCATCTCTCTGACACTCATTATCACTCCACATTATTTCACTTCAGAACTGATGCCATACATTCTGTTTAAATGTCAGATTGGTCTGCATTTAGTCTTGTGAGTCCTGTTCAGATGGTCTCTGACTCAACCACTGCTTCAGCTCTGGTTTTCTGCTTCAGAAATCGAATCCAGAGGACGCTGCTCTTGGCCTTTTATTAGGTGCTATTTATAGTGCCTTTTGGTGGTAAGGATTGGTGGACAATGGATGGCTTTTCATCTCTCTGCTGATTATCAACTTTTATTTCATTTTAAAAGGTTTAAAAGGCTTTGGTTTTTTAATGATTGACCATACATCCTGTCACTAAAGTGTAACTGAACTCACTCTAATTTCTTATAACAAGGTGCACAAATATTCCTGTAGTGTGCATAGGGCTTTAAAAGATTGAGAGATGCCATTAATCTACTACTAATATTTGGAACAAAAATATAGGTACTTATACCTTTGTTAATGAATGGTCAGTCTTTTCTGAACCACTGTTTCTGTATGAGAACTATGCATATGTTGCTTAAACTGTGGAATAGCTATAATTTTTATATATGCTTGTTAGGAGGCCGTGTTTAATCCTGGAGACTTCATACAGTTCTCAGCTTGAATTAAATATATCCTTTTCTTTTTCAAGAAGTAAAGGCCATTTTTCCTGTTTTATTAGCAATGTAATAATTATCTGTGGACTGTTGAAAAAAAAGGGAATAAAATGCGAATGTTTACATTTGCACACATATAATTCTTATTACACAGCTTTTGATATGAATCCCTTGAGCTGGATGAAGGCCAGTTTATTTCCTAACCTATCATAGAACAGCTGGAGGCCATGTGTAACTGCAGACTTGCCAAATCCAACAATTTTGGCTCATGGGAATTTGGATCAGAGAAACGGTGGCAGTCCAAGACTGCTTCATAGAGAAGTATAATTTAGACATGGTTCCTGTAATCCTGTCAAAGACAGTCTGCGGATAGCCTGAAAAAGAAAAAAAAAAAAGGAGAATTTTCAAGAGATTAAGAAGTTCAATAAAAAGACAGGCATACTGCATTCTGAAAAAGGACAGATTTTTACTTTGAGTTTTGTGACGGAGCAAAGATTTTGCTGAAGCTAAACTTAAAACTAGTGGGCATAAAACTGGATGTTCTCATCCCTGGTGACTCAGAACCAGAGCAAGACATGATTCTTCTTTAAAAATCCTCATGTTGTTTATTAGTTTGAATGTGTCTGGACAGGCAGTAATAAGATGAAGTGTGTGCAGTCTGTTCCGTGCAAACTTTCAGAATGTGACCTTTATAAGAATATGCTACAGTTTAGAGTGAGTAGAAAAGGTAATTTTTTTGAATAGTTTTTGAAAGACATCGCTTTGGGAGTTTAGATTCTTGGCAAACTTCAATGTGCTGATACCACTGTTACAGACACTTCAGAAATAATAATACTACATCTAGATTACACAGATACTGGCCCAAAGGGCTGGGTGATGTTGCCAAATTCTAAAGTGAAAATAGGGCTGTACAGATTCCCCATGCAGCTTGTGTTTAATTTTACAGGAGACATTGTTTTAATTTTTCTAATGATCCCCAATATAGAAATTATATTCTAATCAGTGCAAGAGTCCAAGAAATTTTGTGCACCTGCCAGCAAAAGAATCTTCTAAATATGACATAATTTTACTTGGTAGTATAAATACCTACTGGAGCTTGATGAAAAGATATTGTAGAGAGGTGTATGCTAAATTTTTACTGCAGTACTGATACCCTCTGAGAAACAGGCAGTAGTTCCAACAACCTGTCTTTGCTTGGAGGTAATCTTCTCATGGAAATTTCTGTTTTTACCTGTCTTATTCCTTAGAGTCAGGCAGTCAGCTGCCTGGATAGCTGCAGGCCTGCAGCAGACACCCAGGCTCCTATTTTTTCCTTGATGCTACATACTGAGAGCTAAAATTCATCTAAGAGCAGGAACATTCCTGCATTTGGAGCACTCTCCAGGGCCATGGTGGCCACAGCTGCAAGGTTGGCAAGACTGCTGCAGCTCCAGAGGCTCCAACTTCTTCTTGAGCACAGTTACCCAGAGCGCCAAGAGCTTGTTTTTAGTCCCTTTGAAACAGCGCTGCTCTCTTCTTGATATACTGGCTTATGTGATGGAGCACATCATCACTTGGGGAGTGGGTCCGGGTCCATGGATCACTTTCCTGTTGGAAGACAAACACTGTACTTCCCATTTTTTGCTGGAAACTACCTGGTGCTAAGGAATTTTTTCCTGCTGAACCCAGGCTACTGTGTGAAAATAAATTGGTATCTCTGTGGTAGGAAACACTGGGGGAGAAGAGCTTGAATCTGTTGTCTAGAACTGAGAAAATTCATCTGGGATGAGGTAGACTTGAGATACTCTCCTTGACTGCAGATATGTTTATTCCTTTTAAACTAAATGGTTGTTGAATGAAAAACAGCATCACAGTTTAAGTGTGTTCCTTCCTCTCCCTTTCACATGCTTGCAAAATGACCTCAGAAGGGGAAATGCAGTCCTGAACTCTCAGGCTTACCCTGTGGAGGAAGTATTTTGCCCCATATCTGTGAGGCCAACTGAAGCTTCCTTCAAGCTTCCCTCACAAGGTCTTCGTGTCACTGTGCGCCCACCTGTGAGTTACCCATCTCAGCCTTTGTGGCCCCAGAGTCAGCAGTCACCCCTTGTGTCTGCTACTGAGTTCCTCAATGCAACTGCTTTGCAGAGCCGCTTTTTCTGCTGCTCTGGTTTGAGCACCTTCAGTGCAATGTGCGATACGTGAGACCTGGATGTGCAACACCTGTTTAGTGACTTCAGCAATGCTTCTCCTTAACAGCATCCTGGAGATAACCTTTGTCAGCCCAGGAAAGGAGGAAAAATGTACATATCCCTTAACTACAGCTATTATGCGGGTATGCAGCTTGCATCTAAGTGCTGTGTGGTGTTACCCAAAGATCTCCAACTACTTCAGATACCAAAAGCAACAAAACTGTCAACACAGAATACTTAGACTGGTTGCAAAGCTCTTTTGGAGCCGACTCAAAGTGCTTCTTCAGAGTATCACATAGTGCCATATAGATCCACTTTTAATGGGAAGTTTAAAAAAAAAACAAACATCCACTCCTGCACATTTCATGTTTGGCAATTAGCTTTTCTTTGCTATTACCTGAACTGCTGCTAAGGCAGATGGCACTGTCTAGTTCCTGTCATCAACTGATGAACTTCAGCTGTCTCTATAAGGTGCTATTTAAAGAGAGCTTCTGCAGGAAAAGAAAATATGACCCTGTTGTGCAAGTGATAAAAATCAGTGTATTGGCTAATTGTCAGATGGACTAGTGATCATACAGTGATGATGGGCACCTGTGCATTATTGGAAGTTAGTTACTGAATATAACCATTGCTCTTCTCTTCCTAAAGAGCGCAAAATAAATATGCTGGTATGTGTTTTTGTTCAGAACTCAAATGGCCTTGTCTACTATCAGGACTTAATTTAATGGGATTTGTTCCTTGTTCAGAATTAGTTCCATACTGGTTTCGTGAATTGATTTTTCTTTTTTTCCAGAAGATGTTTTATTTCCTCTTGCTTTCAAATCATAAGACAATATAAAAAAATTATCCAGCTACACCTTTGGGATTGACAGGGTCCCAAGGCAGAAAATAAGGTTGTGAATTACCTCCTCTTCTCACTCTGTTGCTACAAATGGTAAGTCTAATGCAGTGGAAAGAGACTTCTTGAAGATGAACTGTTTGGCTTTTCTGTCAGAAATAGAGAGGTGATTTACAAACGATAGAACATGCGTGAAACCTTGAAACTACCAATCTGCAGATTATTACTTGATTTTTTTGCTTCAGTGAACAATTCCAATCCTATATGTTGAGTTTTTTCATAACAGTGTCTTATTACCCAAAGATAATACATTTTTCAGACAGTCGTACTGCCTACACATCAATATGCTAAATAAGAGAGAAATACTCCAAGGCTGTCACTGTCAATGCTCAGTAAGAGAGAAGATTTCTCAGAACACTTTGCATCATGGAGAGAATTAGTTTTTAAGGCTACGTAGTCTGGATACTTGCACACCATAGACTGAGTTCTTCAAAGTCAGAAATAATTTGAAGACATTTCTCATGTACATTATGTTTGCAGTAACAGCTAGAGGTCTCAGTCCTAATGTACTAGGAATTACAAGAAAAGTAGTGAATAAAGACATTTTTTTCTGACGGACTTTTACTCCTGAGCTAGAAAACACTTTCTAAGAGGTAGGAAAATGTTGAGTGTGTTCACAGTAAGTACTTCATGTAACAGAAGTTTTTTCCTCCCTCTGCTTAAGGACTGCAAGAGTGGAGTCAAAGTCCTTCTCTATATATTTAAAGATACTAAAAAAAATCTATTATTTTGTTTGAAAATGTTTTAATCTACATTTGTCTCAAAAAATACCAGAGGAATATAGCTTTGACCAACACGTTTAGCTGCTAAACATTTAGTTAGTACCATTTATTAAAGCTGTATAATTTATTAATATATTTAATATTCTTTCCCTTGAACAGCACAGCTCAGCCATCATTATAAAGTTTGTTTGAAACACAAGTATATGATGTGGGACAGAATAGACTTTTTACCTAAAAAATGTTTTATCACCTCTCTATAATTTTGTATTTCCATAGTGGCTTCGCTTTATGTGGGATGAGACCTAGTTGCCCCTGAAGAGGTCTTGAATGCAATGTGCTCTGCATCCTGCTTGACTGCCATCCACAAATCTGGAATGCAGACTTGAGTGCAAGCAGTGTGCCTAGCGGCATACAGACTTACCTGGCACACCTTCATGATTTAGAAGGCATGAGCAGGCTGTGCTTACAGGTTTGCTTTCCATTTAGGCTGAGTGTCTGGTTTTGAAGATAATTCTTAGGCAATTTCTGCCCCAAAGAGCAATTTAGATCAGAGGCAGCAGATTATTTTAGTTATTCAGGAGAATAAAACTTTAAATTTTTTAAAACTTAAATAGTAAAACTGAACACAAGGGTAAAATTCCATTCTTATTTTATTTAAAGCCTTTGAAGAAAGATAGTTTTAATATTAAGAGACAAATTTCCTCTTCTAGAAGAATAGACATGACTTCAGGTGTAGAAACTAAGGTCAAGTATTGGCAGGTGAATTATCCTGAGGCTGCTGTGGGGCACAGTTGCTTGTCAGACTGGCAGACTCATTGTGGCTGGGAGATAAAGGTATTTGGGGAGGGATTTCTAGAGCTGTGTCCACTAGATTTCAAAATTCTCAAGTAAAGTTCACCCAAATCAATATTATCTATTTAGATTCTAATTCGCCTTTCAAAAATTCTTTAGGATTGACGTTGCAAGAAATAAAATTGATCACTTCATGAGTTCTTCTTGCCTGGCCTTCAGACCATGACCCCAAACTTCCAAACTGGCTAAAATATCTCTTTTTCCATCAGCAGAGGCAGAAGAACCTTGTTTCCATGCCTGCAGGTGGTTTCTGTCAGAAAAAAGGATACTGGGTAATTATGATTCGAGAATTAACCACAACAGTGCCTTAAACCAGAATGTGGAAAATCATGAGCTGTCAACTTTCTTCTTGTATTATGCCAAATATTTAGGATTATTAATTTTATATTGACTAGGACACAGGTGCTTTATATGGATATCTTGCCTTTGATTTTTAGTGGGATCCTTGATAAAGCATTTATTTTCTGCTGTCTCACTTCTTCAGTGGGAAAAATTATAGTTACTTACAGGGATATTGTAAAGGTCAATGGTATTAATTATTTGGACCACGCTCTCAGGCACATGATGTGACTCCTGGGGTGTCCTGCACAGGGCCAGGAATTGGACTTGATGGTCATGATGGGTGCCTTCCAACTCAGTATGTTCTGTGATTGTAAGGCAGTAATGAGAGGGACTGTACAGTTGGGTGGACAATAAATTATAACTTTGTTTAGAATTGCTGTTTACTACAGTCCCTTCATTCAGTAGAATAGGAAAAATAGGTCCAAATTTTTTGCAAGAAAGTGCTAAGTTTAGAGAAATGTTTGCTATAGCAGCTTTTCAAAGCTAATGAGAAATACCTACGTAAGGGGGATTTTAATAAGCATTCTCCTGCTGAGTTCTACATTTTTGATTAATTTAAAAGAAGTCATCCAGTTTTAATGTATCAAAAGACAGCTATATTCCAACTCTGCTGTTGGATTTTTGCATGGAGTCATGATTTTTATTTAGGTACGTGTATTTAAATCTCAAGGTCATAATACTTCTATTTAAGAGTCCGTTTGCATTTCTGTAAAGTTCTTTTCTACATCACAAAGATTTGTGGTTTGATTGCATCAAATCTGAAAACAGTAGCAGACTAGAGAAATGGTTATAATTCTCTAAGTAAAAGCCCTAATTAAAAGCTATATTAACTAGCTTAAAATAAGATAAATATTTCTGTCAGTAGTGATATATAAAAATGTTTTGTCTTTCATATGTCAAGCTTTGGTAGACCGTAAAATCAAGATTTTTTCCAAACAGCTGATAAAGTATAATCTACTCCTTTTCATAAGAAGCATATCTGTGTAGTCATAAGTCCCTAAGAGCCAGAGAGGTATGGATAAGTTAGCAAACTTTGGAGGCTTTATGAAATGTATTGTGGGCTATTTGATTATAATTAGAGAGACTACTTTACTTTTATCAGTACGTTGTTTTGTTGACAGAATGTAAAGCATGTAAAGGACTTATAACCTTTCAAAGTTGACTGCTTCACAAGCAGAATAATCTTTCAAATAAAACCAATATTTAAGCTCCTGTTATGTGGCTATTTCACTCCCTTGGAGAAGATAGCAGGGTAGGTTGAATTACCTGGTAGACAATTGTCTGAATGACGGCTACAGTGTTGGTACTCAGTCATGAATTCTCAAAGGCTGATGGACATTTTAGAGTGAGCGAGAACATTTCTCAAGGTATAAATTAAAAAAAGTTATGCAATTTAAAAAAAAACCCTACAGCAGTATGAAGAAAACATTGCTTAATTCTATATTCCTTGAGCTAAATGCCTGCTCTGGAA
This sequence comes from Ifrita kowaldi, assembly GCA_013398055.1. Taxonomy (NCBI): domain Eukaryota; kingdom Metazoa; phylum Chordata; class Aves; order Passeriformes; family Cinclosomatidae; genus Ifrita; species Ifrita kowaldi. Next base: position 270,183 of record VZRS01006708.1, read on the forward strand.
TCATCTTATTTCCTCAGTAAAAGCTAATCATACAGTAGCAACTAAATTGCATGTGTCCCTTTACTTAACTTTGTAGAACACATAGGCAATTATGGGAACTAAGAAAGGTTATACTGGCCATCAGTCATTCTAATTTTATACTTTATTCACCCTGTGGTGCCTTATAATTGTTTCTTAAATGACCTTATTATGTTTGTGCAACATGGAAAATAGCTTACTTCACCTGCTTAAAAATTATTCAGATTCCATGTGTTTCTATTAAGTCATTTTTATATGCAGACGGCTTGAATTACTTATTATAAACTGTACATCTGTGGGTTGCCTACACTAATTGGTAAGCCAAATTACCTAACCAATTGGTTTTTCTGGCAGTGATGCCATAGAATTTATTTATACCTGTGCCCTGACTTTGCCTCTGGTGGGCCTGCACTCACCGTAGTGCCTCAGGCATTTTGATATGTCTTGGAGCCTTAGGAAAAAGGAAGCAGTGCAGACCCCATGAATCTGGCTTCAGTTTCTGCCTGCATATTCCTTATCACAGACCTTCCATTCTGCTCTTGCTTGCTCAGGATAAAAGCTTATTTCATGTCCATATCTGACAGGGCGAGCTGAATTCTGCTTAGTTAAAAAATCCTATGGTGGCAATGGGACTTTTTTGACTCTAAAGTATATAACCTATATTTCAACACTCTTTACCTGAGTGGCTGGTATCCAGTAACATCAATATAATGTGCTTTAAATATTTTTCTGGTGTTACTCCAGTAGGTGAGAAAGATTGGTTCTGTGAAATGGCAGTGGATTCCATGTCAAGAACTGAGAGTCTGAAGTCACCTAAGCAGAGAACTTTATCTCCTAAGCATCCTCCCCAGCCTTTCTGACACCACCAGTTAGTAGGCTAAGCCATTCTTTTGTGGGAATGATAAGCTGAAAACCATGGATCACGTTCTGCTCTGTAACTCAAGGTAATTAATGAATGTACAACCAAGTACAATATCTTCAAGTCATATCTACCAGGAGTAGGGAATGCTCATCAGTTTTCTGAGTCAATTGATAGATGCAGGATGGCTTTTTTTTTTTTGTTAGGAAGGATTTATTTCCTGGAGGATAATTCCATATCTCTTTAATGACTGAGAGCTTGAGGCTTCCTGCTGTTAATTTTCAAGTTAATCTTAACCTCTAGTAACAGAGAGTATATTGCTTCTGGGATGACTGATCAGGAAAGCAACCTTTGCCTTCTCTCTCTCCCCAGGAATGGAAGGTTGTAATAGCAAGGAGAAAATAATCTTTCTTGTTATTTTACCAATTTTACCACTTGGATCATTAGCCCTAATTTGGCTTGGTGTGTATTACAGCTGCAATCGCTGGTAGTCTATCACTGAAACAATAGATCTTGAAACTGAAACATGCTTGTAGATTCCAGCATGGAATCTTTATTGAAGCTGTCCTGCTATGCAGAAGGGGATGCAGAGTTAAAAGTGCTGGAATCAGTGGCCTAGCATTGTCAATTCTCAGCTGTAAGGCAGAAAAGATGCATTTGGCTTCTATGTTTTTTCCTATATTTTCTCAGTGTCTTTACAATGCAGAAAACATAGTGAGACACGAAAGGAAGAACCAGAATCCAGGAAGAGTTTGCAACAAATCCCGTTCAGGGTTTGCATTCTTAAGAAATGAGAGGGACAAGAGGGAGGAGGAGAGGAAAAGCAAAGCAAAGCAAAGCAAAGGGGAAAAAAAAGAAAAAGGAGTAACTTCCCTTACATGTTGTTTTTCTGCTTAATGAAAAACATTGATAACATTATGGATTTTTCTTAGCCAGGGTTAAGACTCGCTTGAGATTTCACAGAAACAACACTGGGTTCTGGTATAAACTGTACACCCAGTAAACTCTACTTTCAGATAGATATACCAGACACATGTAACCACAGAAATAGATGTTTATGACCAATAGGTGTTTATGACCACAGACAAAATAGGATTTTACATGCAACTTTTTTTTTCTCATTTCAGTGTTTACGATTTTTTTAACATAATGGATTTCTGAATGGATGCTACTCCCAAGAACTTTACCTTCTAAGACATTTTGATAACTGGGCTGGGACTCCAAATTTCACCTGCAGGACTGAGCATCTGAAAATCAAACACAAGGATGCTCGGTCCTTCCAGGACAATGTTCTTTTCTAAAAGTGGTCTTGTTTTCCTTTGAAATTGAATGCTATATAATTATTATATAATTATAGATATAAAGTTACAATAATATAGAGTCATATATAATAAGATATATGTTTGTATAAGAAGATATCAAATAATATAACACAGATTTAACACTATCACTATAAATATGGCAGACATTTTACTGTTGATGACAGGTGTCAATAAACTAATGTATAATATTTTAAATATTGCAATATTTTTAATGCTGACTTTTTGTTTCAGATCACAAAATGTACTTTGAGTTGAACAAGAACACAGAAAGCAGAAGCTTTTTCCATAAGAAAGAAAACTTAAAAAAAAGAAATGAAAAACCAGAAACTTACTTTCAAAAATGCGTAATATATTTTCTGAACAATATACAGTACCTTATCTTAATTGAATAGGTTTATTCTGCAACCATTTATGGAATAGCAGAGTACAGAATGAAGTAAAAACCTCACACATAATCAGTTTTCTTGGTCTAATTTGTAATGCTTAGCAAATGAGATTCTGCAAGAAACAGTCAACCTTTGCCCTTTGCAGACTATTTATTATTTTCATTTTGAGATGAAAATGCAGTAATTTCTTACTCTTTTGTTCACAGTCAAACTGTTGAACAGTGATCTGTTTAGCATAGACCCAGAATAATACAAAAAAAACAGAAAGAAAAGCAAAAGAAAAACAAGTATAGATTTTGTTTTCTCAGAAGCCAGAAAATAGAGTGAAGCTGTACTACAAACACCAACTCAAAAGAAAATACAGGAGTCTTTAATCCGTTGAGAATCTGACAAACAGTGAGTGAATACCCAAAGACAGCAAAGAACATCGCTTCACAATCTTTTCTGTGGAAAAAAAAAAAAAAAGCCAGGGTTTGCCTGGTGTCACATAAGAAGACGTGGGGGCTTTGGTTACAGCCCTGCCCATGAGACATTGGACCAGCCATGCTTAATCTGTAAGAACAATTTTGCTCATCAGTCTGAAAGATGGTGGCTTTCTCCACAGTGTGGACAGGTTCTTCCCTGCAGCTTTGCTCTGGGGCTCCTCCACAGTGTTACTCCCCCTGGTCATGTGGTTGTCCAGCCTTCCCTACAAATTCAGCATGAATAATATTTATTATTCAGCATGGTATTAACATCCCACCCCCGCATTGCTTCCTATCCCTTTCTTTCTCCCATCATTTTAATGCTATGGCAAAACTAAAATTTTCCCTTGTAATCTAAACCAGACAATAAAATATTCAAATTATTTGCAATCACTGGTTTTGACTATTTATTAGTCTAGGATTCTGTTAAAAAATCACAAATTCAATAGCTTGTGAGAAGCTGCTCACACATTCCCAAAATATGTTGCAGAAGCTAAAAGAATTTTTAAAAGACTTAAAAAACGTCTAGCTCACCCCCAAACTTATTGTCTTTTTATCCTGTGGCTTATTCTTTATTTTCTCTTTTGTCCAGTTGCTAGTGCATTTTCCAAGTGACAGAGTTTCTAATATTTCTCTTAGAGGACTAACAAGGTGAATAATTCCCCAGTCAGAATGATTTTCCCTCCTGATATTTAGCAAAATAATCAAAACAAACACCCTTCTTAATTTTATCTCATTATTCTTCCTGGAGCTATATTCCCTTTTTGTCACTTGGAATTGTGCCTCTCCTTCTGCAATGCTTTCCCATGAAAAATTTGTAGGTTATTATTGCTCTCCTTAGTTGTTGCTTAGCTAAGTGATATATGTTTGACAGACTGTAATTGCATGAGCCCCTGGGAAGCAAGACTGCCAAGCTGCACACAGCTCTATTTGGGATATGTATTACAAGGTGTGTCAAATGCAGCCAGATATAGTGCATAGACAAGAGAAGAAAACCTCAAACTCTGGCTAAAAGAAAAGAGAAGTAGGGATTTTATTTTTTACACCAGTTATAAAAATCTCAGTTATTTTCTGCAGTTTTCTGAAGGTCACATACACATATGCACCAGTCTGGATTCACGAGCACTTGTGCGTTCACTGGTCCCCCAAGTACCGACATGGTACTGGCACTTGTCCAGCTGCCCCTCCTGCCCAGACCCTGTGCCCTCTGACACTCCCCACAGGTCCCTGACTCACGGGCTGGTCCTGTGGGAGCTTTGCTAGTGACCCCACATACCCCACACACATGATTTGGGGGAGATACAGACACGTGTCCCTGCCCAGCAGCTGGCACCAGGCACACCGGCTGTGATCCATGGTCTCATTCCAGCTGCCAGTGCTGAGTCCCTCACACTCCTCACTCATGCCTGCCTCACTTGCTAGTAGCTGTTTTTGGGGGCACATGCCATTCCTACCGAAGCAGCTGGGTCCAAGACCCCCACTCACACCAGTAGGTGGCACAGAGACCCTGCTGGCTCCAGTGAGTGACACCACAGGTCAGGCAAGGTTGTCCACACACCCTGGTCAAAACTCCCTCTCTTGTTACCTCAGAAGTGGCACCTTAGTCCTTGCAGCACTCACATAAACACGGAAATGTCTTCAGCAACCATGTTTCCCTCTTGTCAGTTAAAATCACAGGCTGATCCTTTCCAGAATTGTGCCTGGAGTTTCTTAATGGTCCAGCAATTGTTACCTGGAGACTTTTGGTCTTTGCCATTGTCTTTATTACCTGTCCTTTGTCTACCTTGCTTGTCTTTCTTGTTCTCCCTTCCCCCTTCAATTATCTTCTTTTACATTGAAAGGGTCATTGATCAGATATCCTTGTATGTTCTTGCCTTCCACACACCCTTGCAGAAGTCAATACAGTGAATCCCAGAAAATGAAAAAAAGCCATAGGAAGTGAGAGAACTGCAAGGTGGGTGAAGTGAGAGACAAAGAAATATTTGAAGAGAAGGGGGAATGGTATTTTTAAAACAGTATTTAGTATCACTTTCAGGTACTCAAATATAACAAAAAAATGAAAGCCAGCCTGCTCATCAAATAGACTAAAGAAATGAAAGCTGAAATTCTTGAAGCACCTGTGCTTTTATATATAATATTTGGGGTTATTCTTATTTGCATATTAATGTTATAGTAATTAGAAAGTTATCCTTATTAGACTTTACATTCTGATTTTTTCCCAGAAGTCCCAGAGGTAAAAAGATTTCATCTGACCAAATGTCATCATCTGCAGCTCAGCTATTCATCCTGAGCTTCCTCTCTGTCAGTGGGGAGAAGTAGGCACTTCTTGGGTGCAGCATACGTCATTCTAAAATAGACTTCGAAAACAGATCAGAGGAACCAAGCTTTAAAATTGCGTAATTCTCTTCACTGACTATAAAGTCAGCCTAGGGAGCTGAGATGTAGGTGTCTACATTCTACTCAGATTAAATTAGGTGAAATGAATCCCACCCTTCATTTATTTTTCAAAGAATATAAGTTGAGATTGTCATATAATGATAAGAATATGAGAGATGGGGCTTCAAGAAAAGCATTAAATATGACAAGAATGATGACAAGATTGTGAGAACTGTTAATAGCACTTATGGACAGAAGTGACCTGAAGTTGCCAGGGTTATACACATATAATTGTGGCTATTAAAAAAAAAAACAAAACTTCTTAGGAGAGTGCAACAAAATATCACATCAGATCTAGAGAAATGCATTCTTTGCCCTCTCTTCTGATTACTTCTCCATTGGTGCTTCAAAGTCCAACTGAAAAATCTATAGTGCAAAGAAGTAATCCAAAGAACTAGAAGGAAAAAAGAAATGAGAGGCAAGAATGAGGGAATAAAGAGAGGACAATGAAAGCAGAACAAGGGAAACAAGTGTCTTGTAAAGAGAGGACAATGAAAGCAGAACAAGGGAAACAAGTGTCTTGTCATTCACTGGGTGGTATTTTCTGCCTACATGCAAACCAGATTTCTGGTGACTAATACAGTAGACTGTTCCTAGCTTGCTGAAGTTGTCACTTGACCGCTTCATTGTCTTTTATGTTTTGCTTTCTCCTGTCCAATATTTTTCCTCTGTTCTATTTTCTTCCTGTCTATAACTCCTGTGTGCTTTCTAACACCATAATATTTAAAGGCTCTGTCACCCTGTCTGCCTTTGCTGCCAATTGCTTTTTTTTTTTTTTTCTTTTTTTTTGCTTCACTTCAACTAAGCTCATTGAGTTGCTTTGGAAAGAGCTCAACCTCCTATCCGTACCTCTGGAGGCAGAGCAACAAAACAGAGGGAGCTGCAGGGAGAGGTGTCTGCCAGCAGCAAGGGAAGTCTGGCACCATGGACATGTACAAAACCCTGTATCATTGAAATGAGTAAGGAACAGGGCAGAGAATAAGCAAAGCAATTCGTTTGTGATTGCACAGAAACAATCAGTAGTGTGCCAGATAGAACAACGAACTGAAAAAAAAGAGTACTGGCTGGAGGTTAGCTCAGTTAATTTTCAGAACTGAAAATGAGATGAACAGCCAAAGTGTGGAAAAGGGGAAGCTACAGTGTCTCTTACACCTCTTTTTCTTAATCCAATCTCATTTGGAAAAAAAAAATGCTCTCTTTTCAGTCCAATACATATCAACAAGTAGGAGCAGGAGACTGATTTGATGACTGAAACTAAATTTTGGGGCAATGATTCTCACACAGCTGACATGAGAGTAGCACTTTTCTTCAGATGCTGATTTTCTGTCATGGTGTTGTCCCATGGTGCCCATGCAGTCTGGCTCCCCATTGTACAATCCTTTCATAAACAGAGAAGAAGAAAGTCTCGCTGCCAAAGAGCTTGCTTTAAGCAAGTCTACTGAGGGAGATATTTTTTCCATAATGAGCACATGTGTCTTTGTGCTGCTCAGGTTTGTGTTACGTTACTAAATCATTTTCTCAGTCTCCTACTTTCTCTTAGGTAACAGCATGGATTTTGGAAAGGAGCTTTGCCCTTCTTCACAGTTATGCCACATCTGAAGTGTAGCCAGATCTCCCTTAAGTGTGAGGAACTTAGGGACGAGTGTTTGTATATTGAAGCATAATGAATTCCAGCTGAGAGACCAGAGTCAGAGGATAAAGGTGGAGACCACAAAGCTTCAATGCCATCCTGCTTCATGGCAACAAGCTGAAGTAATGGGAGACTGGGATGCTGGTGAGCAGAACTGACGAGGTGCAAACTAACAGAGACTATTCAAAATTAATGAGACATGTTGGCGTAGAACCTGGTCAGAGGAGAGAGTATGATGAAGGAAAAGAATGAGTGGTTCTAAAAAGAAGGAATTGAAGATAGAAACAGGGAAATATTGTTGGCAAGTGGAAATCCTTTTAGAACAGGTTTATTAAGAAGAGAGTGACTGGGAACTTCACGTACTTTTGTAGGTTCTCAGGAGGGATGGAGGGATATCTGCAGCTTATTTTTTTCTGTATGAGAGAATAATTTGATACCTGAGTTTATGTTTTTATCTTCCTTCTCAAATCAACACTAACTACTTAAGGAAACTGAAAAAAAAAGACGAATATGTGGAATTTTACATTTCTGGAGATATGAGGCTCCAAGAGGTTGTTAGCATATATTCTGAGGTATACAGAGATTTCTGAAGGCTACTGGAGCAAATTCCTGATCATATTTTTCTTCAAAATTCTCATGAAAAGCTTTTTGTTACCACTGTCAAGAGGAAAATAAATAGTCTGAAGATGTGGCAAGTCTTATGCCATTTATGACAGTTGCTACTTTATATAAAAACATGTATAATATAGTAAAATAACTAAATTTAAAATGTAGAAATATAAGGCTATATCTGGTATCTGTTATAAACAATTCACTGAATAACTCCCGTGATTATGTTAAACCTTCTCTATGAGTCTGAGATTCACCAGCTGATTGAATTAAATTTCAGTGTTCTTAAATACACAATAAAAAAGCAGTAGGACTTCAAAAGAAAAAAGTCTTGATGATGATTTTTTGGAAGCAATTGATTCTCTTCAGTATATAACTCCAGACAAAAGTTTTCATACAGATGTTTTGAATTAAAACCAATGACAAAAGCAAGCAAGTGAGAGTTTCAAACTGATAAATTGCTGACATTAGGAACATTTCCTTTATAAGGGAAAAACAAAGAAAACCTCCTCATTCATTCATTGTGTGTAATACAGGCTCAATCTGACTCCTTTCATGCTGTTGCACTCAGTCATATGCTGTAAATCCATGGAGTAATTGCTATAGAACAAATACTGTTGCAGTTAGCCTGTATATTTCTTAGCAAGAACTATCCTGATTTACTGTAAAGGAAAAAAAAAATAACATATACTCCGAGTTTGTGGCTTTGCTCTGCCACAAAGCCCCTGAAAGGTCCCCTGTAAAATTTCTCAGTCCATTGTATAATATATTCCTTATTCCCTGAGTAAAAGTGAATTGAAGTTATCCTGGATGATAAGGCATCACTCCTGCCTCCTCTTTTCTCTTCCTTCCTCCTTGCCCCAGTTGCTGTCTCATATATAGAACTCTAATTCCAGCCCACAAATTAGATTTTGTTTTGACTAAGATGCCCAGAATTCTTGCTTGTACATTATAGCTGAATCTGAGTACCTCATGCAAATCTAAGCATTTTTGTATTGAGTCTTTTGCAGTATCACGTCTCTGTCTGTACAAAAGCAGACCCAAGCTCCCTGGATGTCAGTCAGAGGTTTTTCTCTTCTGCAGTGCTTTCCAAGCTTATTAAACACCTGAGTCCAAAAAGGTACCCATCTGTAGATTACTGCCTTACTCATAACGTGGATACAGTAGTCTTTTGCTAACCCAGGCTCCTCTTTTTCAGTTTATATTTGCAGGTACTGTCTCTTCTCATCGTTGGAGGGCCACGTTTCTTTTGATAAGGCATGCACCTCTGCATTTTTTGATAATTTGTAACACTAGGCAGTGAGGCAGGCATTAATAATACCTTGGTCTGTAAGCTCCCTATTGGCGAGGTGGGAGGGGTACCCTTTTTATAACCCTGAGCAAATGCAGCATGTGGGGAGATTTGTTGTATCTATCATAAAAGAGAGTGATTTGAAGGCTACCTCTGTCATATCTATCAAATCACTCGCAATCTACTTCAATTATCACAGCAATGCACAGCTGAGGGTTACTTTATCTTGCAGTGAAGAAAATGAGAACAGCGGACCAATAGAAATGAATAATCATGATTTTCACAAATGCAAAGCATAGAGCAGAATAGAAAATGATAATTTCTGACTCACTTTATATTTAACATATATTTATTTATATATAAACAGAAGAGATGAGTTCTAAAGCAGTGCAGGCAGGTATTTTTCTACCATTACCTTCCCCCCTCCTGCAAATTATCAAGACACCGATTAAAGGTGATCCAGTACTCACCAGCTCATTCTTCTTCTTTGCATTTGAATATAAAATCAGTTTTTTTAGTTTTTCCTCTAGGTCTGACAGATGCAGAAGAAAGATATCCTGTCTCTATTCTTGCACCCTTCACCGTTGCCTCCTATAATAACTTCAGAGAATTCAGGATCTGGGTAACTGAAAGATATGATGCAGAGTTGGGAGCAAGAGGACATCTTAACTGGCAGGTGCAATTTCCCTTTTTGTAAAAATAAGCTCATTAAGCTATAGCAATCTTTGCTGTGATGCACTGTAGCTACTAAATATTTACTTAGGAGTAAGGGAGACTGGGGAAATTGTATAAAGATCCAGGGTGGGGGCTACTAAATGTGTGGAGAACAGTTTAACACAGGATGAGCCACAAATTCTTGAATGTTGGAAATGGTATTTTTGAGAATTATAATTAAGGTATGGTGACTCTGTTTTTGGACTTTTCCCTAGTCATGCATATCGCTTACTCTGAAAGGCAGGAGACTGAACAAGGTGTAGGAGGAAAATTCTGAATTTTTTTTGCACAGCTGTTCTTATCCATGAAGCACAAATCTTTTATACCCACAGAGATGGTTCTCAGGAGCTTACAGCTGTGAGTGGGGTAACTGCCCTACCAGGAAGGAAAATGAGTTAATTGTATCAACGAAGGCAAAGTCTATTAACATAGTTCCCAGTACATGGGTACTTGAGATGTTACTGTAGAATTTTAGTGGAAATGAGTTTTGGTCTATATTGGTTTACATAACCATGTACCAAACTATGATGTAACAAGTCTAGGTTCAAACCCAGAGAGGTGGTTCAACCTCTGGCTCCAGTATCTCCGTCTTTAAAGAACTCTGTATGGGTTGCCTGACACCTGAAAAGATTCAGACTGGAGAGAAAATAAATGTTTAAGAATGCTCAAGCAAATCCATTGTCTCTAGTGGGATCTGGTAGTTGTGTATCAGGCCTAGGAACCTGTGTCATATACAGGAGAGAGGAGCCCATCCCAGCCGTGTTTTCACTGCATTACATACACGAAGACAAAGCACTGAATATGAGCTTGCTGTACTTGAAGCAAACTCACTTCTTCTGTACAAAGCATGTCAGACTAGTCAGATTTAACCTTTCATTGACATTCACCCTAGGATTCTCCCTTTTCATTATTTTGCTGTATGTGCAACTAACTGGATTACTCGTGTCCTTCTGGCAAGAATAGATTATTCTGCTTCTGTATGTGCATGATTCACATAACTCAGCACAGGAACAAAGGATCTATGATTGCTAAGATGCAGAGGCACTGGTTCATCCTGACTCCTGGCAACCTGCTAAAATATATATTCTTCACCAGTCAGTACATCACTGCTACTACGGAGAAAAGCAGGTCGAATTCCTGTAAGAGGAATAAGAGAAGACAGTTCTGTGGGAAATACTGTACATCTTAAAATGGCAAATAGTCCTCCTGGAATTTTTGTTTTTAGGATAGCCCTGGCTGGAATGTGTATAGAGTATAATCCAAGTGTTTGTCACCAATCCCAGAGGACAGAGGTAGGCTTATATGGCAGAACAAGGTATACACCTTATCTTTTTCTTTTCCATTTTTGAGAGTTATCATATATTCAGGAGGTTTCTGGCAGGATTAGAGAAATTGAGGTACTTTATTGCTAACCTCTACTACAATAGTTATATATTTAAACATTGATACAACAATTATTATTAGGAGAGGCTGCTTATTTCTTTCATCAGATCTACTGCATCTGGTATAATTTTGCACTACATGAAAAGATCAAAATATTTGGTCTCTCTCCAAAGACAGTGTTACAGTCATACATAAACACATCTAGGGAGAATGTGAAATCTGGGCTGCCCTTTGGATGTTGCCTACATTTTTATTTTGGTCTGTCTGATTATTTTTCATTATTTTAAACTACAGAAAATAGGAAAACGAAATCTTTTCTGTGATCAAAGCTTTTAAACGAAAACAAAAGAAAGGAAAAATACTGAAAGAAGTGGAATTTCTGAATATAGAAAGTTTTTAAAATTGATTATATATCTACTGTTGAAAAAAGAATTAAAATGAAAATGTCAACAGTATGTGTTTTTTCTAAATGCTTTGGCTCTCAACAGGTGTCAGTCTGATTTTATCAATTTCTATAATATAGTGGTAAAGCAATGTGAAGAATCAAGGTTTATTCCAAATAGCTCTATGTTGAATTCTGCAATTAGAAAGTAAGATTATGTTATACTAGAGAAACATGTATTTTCAGAATATATAATTGCAGGTATATTCAAATTGTTGTCTAAAATAGAGCTGGATATAGAGCCAAAAATCACATTATGACCTGAAGCTACCTTGAAAGTAAAGAAATTATCCATCCTTTTCAGCTATAAAAAATTTCTGTATTATGTGCACCTGCACTTCCCTTTCTCTTTTTTAGGCATTTGAATAATGAATGAACAACAAATAGTATTCTCATATGTAATAGGAGAATAATTAGTAATGCACCTTCCCACTAATTCTAGATTATTATTTTTTACTCTTTTCAGTCCCCCATTTTTACTGTTCTGTTTGATGTCTGGAAACTTTCATGAGCAAGAAAGTAGATTAAATTACAAACACATTTAATTACTTTTTCTGTAATCAGAGAGTTATTTCTGCAGAAAAAAATTAGGGAATATTAAGTGAATATTTGCTTTTTGACAACATGCAAACTTTGTTGTTCAGTTCACTTTACGTTCATAAACAATTAAGTGAGATTCTATACCAGTAAGCTTAAACCCAGATATTGGTAAATAGTAAATATGTATATGCATATGATCTATGAACAGAAAAAAATTGCTTGCTGTTCATTGAGCAAAAGCTTTTTCTTTGAGGAGCAGGATTTGTAGTACGTGTGTGCTGACATCCATCCCCGTTTACTATGTGGTGCTGTGTGCTACAGCCTCCTTTGTGCCCTCAGGTTATTGCATTTCAGTAATAGAAGAATTGTTCCTTGGGTGTGCTGCATTGATGTTTGCAAAACGTTTTGAGTTTCTCTGACATGGAAGCTGCTATGCCAGTACAAAGTCCAGACAATTAATGAACAATTAGACTTCAAACCTGGATTTACCAGAAGAATCTAAGACCAAATCCTGCTTGATGAAGTCTCCATTAATCTTGTGCTAACAGAGATACATATGCCCTCCAGTGTCTTGATTCATTAACATGATTTCCATAATGACATACCTGGAATGAAAAAGTTCACCTTTCTACTCAGTAAATGAGTTGGAACAAATGTAGAGAACATTGACCTTACAGAGAGGCTTCTGGGTGATTAAATTGTTGAAACCATGTCAGTAAGTGCATTAGCCACTATAGAAACTTCCCTGTGGTGCTAATGAAGGAGACAGGATAAAGATCTCTGTAAACCAATTGTCCATGTGTTTCCATCTGGCTAAGACAGAAAGAAAGAATTAAAAGGAGTTTATCTAATGACAAGCCCTCCCTCTTTTTCCCCCCACTCTGCCGCTGTTGAACAAAACTAAAAAACAGTGCTGAGATTGTGAATCAAAAGGCTTTTCAGCCTCACACAAACACTGAGATATACTTAATTCATCTTCTGCATTGATTTTTCAGAGACCTGATCAGTGGAAATTCCAAGGTGTTATGGTGAAGGGAACTGTATAAAAGCTTGGCAGATAGATAGGACCAGCAGTTTTCAAGTCTTTGAAAAAACTTTACCTTTCAACACATCTGTGCCAAATATCTTCCTGTAGATTTAGTAAAGGACAGAGGACTTTTAGGGGGAGTTAAAGAACATAGAAAGCAGAACCGCTTTTCACTGGCACTTTCAATACATTATCTTTTCTAAGCTTAGCTTCCTGTTTGCAGATCTACAGTTCTCTGCATAATTCAGTGCCCAGCAAGAAATTCTGCATGCCTGTGCACAGAATATTAAATTACACTCTAATACAAAAGGGAATCTGTCCCAGTGCACATGAAGACTGGGGTGTTTTCTATGCTGTACTGCTCCTTCTCAGCTTATAAGCCTACAAAAATCATACAAAGACATGGCAATAGCAAATTCACAGGTTCAGTCTTTTAAAAGCTCACAATGGATATAACAAAATGTTCATGAAAGAGTTCTAACAGAGGTTTTCCAAAATCGATTTTTCTTATTCTCTCTGACCACATCTCAGTCAGAACGATACCCTTGTGACCTACAAAATGTCTGAGAGAATAAAAATGCAGCAGCAGCCGAGCAAAGAGCAGAACTTTCCAAGTCAGGAAAAAAGGCAAAAAAGCAGGAGAAACAGGACAAAGCATCTGACTTAATCACATTCTACAATGTAACTTTGCCATGGCTGAAAAGTTTAAGTCTTCCTAATGCTAGCATTTCTTTTCTGCCACATAACTTGCACCCTGCCAAATAATTAATCTTCTAGAAAATATATGCTTATATGAGACATACTTGCAGATGTAATTCATATGGTCCAAGTCTATTGGCTACACCATGAAAAGCAGAACTAATGAGTCTTTTTTTCTTATAATTTGTATCTTTTGTCTCTAACCTTTTCCAGCTGAGTTCTCTTTCATGTCATCCATGGCATCCCTTACCAGCAAGAGACAGCAGTGCTATACCTAGACTGGAACTATCTGTGTGCTGATCAGCCAGCAAGGGTGCACTTGCTGACTTGCTTGAAAGCTGCTGCCAAATGGAGTGTACACAGGCTGAAATCTGTTTGTCTTTCTCTCAGCAGGACAGCAATTTATGCCCTACCCTTCCCTCTAACTGCTGATTTTCACAATACTTGAAGGAACATAATTATCTTCAATCATATATAGCTGAATACAGACAGTAGGGTTCAAATGTTATGAAGGGCAGGGAAAGTACAGGCATTTCTAGACAGAGTTAAATGTGAAAGATCTAATTTGTTATATTTGTAGTATTCAATTTATATCCTTTAAGAAAACCAGAAAAAATAAAAAACCAACACAAAACCACCCTGTAACTATTGGCAGAGGATAATAGTTTATAAAGCAAGATTGAAAATGCAAACGATAGATTTCTACTCTGAAAAAAGGGTTTTTACCAGGGGAAAAAAAAAAAAAAAAAAAAAAGAAAGAGGAAAGATTTGTATTTACCCATTTACTGAAGTTGTTCCTATCTAAAGATTTGCTTCTTGGCAGCGTGATTTCCTTTAATTTCTCAAGGCTGCTTTACAGAGGGGATGATTAAGTTGTAGGTATTGGATATAGGTGTTTCAGGAGCATGCTTAAAGACTTTCTGATTCCTGAACTGCACTGCTTCAAAATCACACAACTGGATGCTTTAGGATTAGCCTTTTTATTGGAACAGGAAAATTCTGAATTATTTTGTCCCAAATAATTTGCTGATCCAATTTTACTGCAGAACTCCAAAGCAGTTATTCCAGTACCACATGGCCTGGATAAGTTGTACGCTATGGGCCACTAGAAGAAAGTTGTGATTGTGTCTGAGGACAGCAAGCTCTTAAATGTGCTTTCCTACTGAGCCCCTTGTACACAAAGATGCCTCTGCAGGAGATGTTAAGGTGGTATTAATTTAAACCTAATAATTTTAGCATTCTGCACAGGTAAAATAAATGGAAATATCCCTATGTGTCTTGCTTAATCCTGTTTTACTAGACTTTATGTTGCTGGGTAACTCCTGAAGTCTTTGCTTGTTCTGAACTGTTGTTCATCTAATGGTACCTGCTGTCATTCACTAGTCATGTGATCATCAAAACAATTTTGCAGAAGAAACCCCATGGTGGTTAATAAACCTGGTACATAAAGCTCAAGTGGCCTGAAGGAAAGTGAAATTAAAAGGTAAAAGATCAACATCTTCTGCATTTGGCCCTATAATCACAGTGTTCCATCAAGTGAGAAATTAATCATTATGGCCAAACCAGTACAAATCAGTTCATTTCATACTTCTTTCACTTACCGTTGACAAACAATAATATTTAGGAGTGTGCATCTTAGTATGACCGTTCCTAGCTATAGGCTAAGAATTATCTTTTGCATAAAACCTCCACATGATTTCTGGTTCAGAAGGTACATAGATGAAGCCCATAAAAATGCTGCTTCAAGCATAAGTGTCTGCTTCAGTAGTGAGCATCAGTGCAAATGAAAACCACAGATAGACAGCTGGGAATAACAGCACAAAAATCACATGCTGTGTAGTTGTCCTCCACTTTGTGTCTCTGGTTGGTTCATGTCAGTTATGCTGTGCAACAGCCAAAAAATCACATACAAAGAGAAACAAAAAAAGGCATTTTTGTTGGCACCTAAACGATTTGTATTGCACAATTATGCACAAGTGAGGTGAAGCAATTAATTGCATTCTCTCCCAGTGCCTGTAGACCTACAGCAACATGTTTCACATGAAATAGTCAAGATAGAATCAATACAACTTATATTTTCTATGTATGTAGTTGAAAATATATTGTTTACTTTAGTGGCACTTTTGGAAGGGGAAAACTTTATTCAGGAAAAATAGCTGTGCCCACTGTGCTTCAGAACACTGTCTGCCTTAATCAGGTACAGGCTTTAGTAGGGAAGAAGAATCTGCTGAGTGCATGATAGCATGGGAGATGCCAAGTTCTAAGGTTCTGGGAGGCCTCTCTGCAGTCTTAGACAGTACCTTCTGTCTGTCTGAATTACATGAGGAATAATTCCTTCAAAATACTTAACATTGGAAAGATTTAAAAATATGTCTGTCTGTGCTCTAGGGCTGCTAGCTGTATGCTGAGCCTTTTTAAGATTCACCCAATGAGAGCATGTAATTAAATGCCAGCAAACTTGCCTAAGGGCAATAAAATCCAGCCGTCATCTTTTAAATGCTTTCAAGTGCGCTGTGTGATTGAAATGAACTGTCTGTCTTGTGTGGAGGGAGTCTTGTGTGTTTATGAATTGTGCGAAATCTAGTCAATCTGATAGTCATTACTAATAAATATTCATGTGTAAAGCTAAAGCATCTATGGAATTGGAAAGGTGAAACAAAAGAGGCTCTCACTGTAAAGGTGGAACTTCCCAGTACAAAGGCAGCTTCAGAGCATTTCTTAAATGGACATTGTTGTGATGTTGCTTGGTAAGAGTGAATATGTCGGGCTGCAAGAGAAAAGGCAGAGAAGTGGAGAGAAATGCATTCGAGAACACAGTGAGAGCAAACATTAGGATATTTTGTAAACAAATAGAATGACACCTAAGAAATATTTAACTTTTATCAGGTTCATCTCCTACCTGAAATGGCCCTTGGGCTAAGATTTAGGTCAAAAAAGGTCTTTTCCATGCTGCTTGAAATTTATTTGATTTCAGAAAGGCTTCCATTATTGATCTTTTTGCAAGTGATAAGCAGTTCATACAGACCCGAATTTCTTCATGTGTGACACATCTGTGACTGCATTAGACTATGAGTGGCTCAGAAGGGGAGAACTTGCACTGTTTGTGTTCTACATCCAAGAGATCTGTGTTACAAGAAATTAAGTACTGTAGTTACACAACCAAGACATAAGAAACATAAGAACTATGGTTGTGTGAGCAGCCTTAATTGCAGTTAGCAGTAAGATCACCAACTCATCTACTCTACAGCTAAGAATATACAAGGGAAAATGAATTTTAATGAAAAATATTGAACAATTTAATCTACAAGGTATCTTTAACTTGTAAAATTTGAAAAGTATTTTATAGAAGCATTGTTCTGAAAAAATTGCCTGAAAGAACTTTTCTCATTTGGCTTCACTGATCCTTATCTGTATCTTAATTGTTTTGCTTTACATTGTAACATCTTTGTATTGTACAGAAGTTTGTGATATTTCTATTTAATTATTTCTAGTGATAGAATTCTTCACACTGCAAAACTCTTATTTCGTAAAAAATTGACTGAAATTAAACAGGAAAGAGATTTTATTTTAGAAAATTCAGACTTATATGGAAGGGATTTCTAAAAACTATAAGCTGTTCAGCAAGTTGCTAAGCATTTGGTCCTGATCAATGTGTGATCATCTTCAACATGGTTAATATCTCAACAGTTGTCTTTTTTAACCTTACTTAAATAGTAAAACTTTAATTCCAGAACATGCAAGCTTGGCAAAATAGGGCTGAATATGCAATCAGGCTGTTCTTATTGATCTTGTTGCAATCAGCTTCTGAAGTAAACAGATACCATTTAAATGGACAAGACTATCCCTCTCAGAGCAAGGAAGAGAGAATTGGGGAAAGCTTGTTCTGCTTCATGTGCTTCCTCTGTACCTCTGCCCAGCCTTTTAAGAGTCTTGTCCTGTCCCCATTGACTGTAGACTGCCACGGTCCTCAAAATCTTCCAAAAGAAGAGAAGCAGCATGAGGTTTGGGCAGTGCACCAAATGAAAGGACTATTAGTGGAGATAGTAAAATGATCTTTTTATTTGACTTACCCTCTTGCAGCCATGGACAGAATGGAAGAGAGAGTGAATTGTGCCCAACATTGCTGCTGCCTGGAGATGAAGCCACTAGGTTGAATTAAGCATTATTTTCTTAATATATTGCCAATATTTCAACACTCTGAGACTGCATGACTAATGATAGCTCTTGGGGATGTGGCAGTGATGCTGAAAATGGAAATTGGCTGCTGGATATTCACACTGGCTTATCGATCAGTGGACTATGGTAAAAGGTACTCTGTTCTGTGGGAAGAGATTTCTTCTGTGTTTTTCCAAAACAAAGATATCTTTCATTCCTTTCTCTGATGAAGTTTTTTAGATTTTTTTTGCTTATTTTGTTTGTTTGTTTGCTTGTTTGTTTGTTTTGTTTTATAAGGAATGAAACTTAGTGTTTGTTAGCTGGGAAAAAAAGACAACTAAAGGAAGATCAGAGAAGGTATTTAGTCATCCTGGAGATTATCAGTGAGTATTCAGGTCAGTGTGGTTCAGTAAATTTAAAAAGGATCCCCAGCTTCTTAGGGCCAAGGTCTTGTGACAATCAGTACTTGACAGAATAACTTCATGCCAGAGAAACAATACAGGTACAACTTATCCTGCTTTGAAGCAACAAAGTGAATAACAAAACTGGCCCCTTCAGCTTGAAGGTCCAGGGTTCCATCCCTCTGTACTTGCATTCATTGAGCTATTCTTACCCCCTTAAAAATAAATGGAAAAAGATCAGAGTTTAATTTCTTCAGTCTTGATCAGGAATTAAACTAGCCTTCTACATATTTGAAATTTTTACTGTGTTTTTTCCTCTCCCCTATAATGGCCATATAAAGAGATGTTGCAGTCTTCTACTGAGGGGTAAAAAGCCCACACCTCAAAACCCCAAACCCACTTAATATCCTACAAGATCCTTTTTTCCTTATTCTTATTTCTATAAGATCAAAATCAATATTTATTGAAGTGACTGGAAAGTTCTTTGTTGATTTTAATGCATGTTGTATAAAGCTACTTAATAGTTTATTGTGAACTTCTCCACCTCGGTCACTGGTCAGTGCTCACTGTGTGGACTTGATGAGAATGAAGCAGTTGCAAGCATAGCAAGGTGCTCTTTTAGAAGTACTTGCTTAGCACTGAAAGCACAGCATCTCATAAAACCTGCTCTAACCTGTGTTTAGGGACTTTTAGGCAGTGAAGAATATAATTTAATTCCCTTTGAGACTTCTTTAGGAGGAATTGGCAGCCCATCTTGCTTTGGGAAGGTATTTGGCTTGACAGCATATTGACTTTATAGTCTTTCTTTCTCACTCACTTCCAGTGAGATGCATTTACCACTGAATGCTCAACATAATGACAATCCTTAAGGTACCAGAATGAGGTTCCCAAAAAAGATGTTTTCATTTTGCAATAAAGTCATATTGGTTTTTTTGTTAAACATTTCAGTGAACATAAGCCACTTAACCCTTTTCTCTAAATGAAACATGTTCATGGAATGAATTTGTTATAGAGAAATACCAAAATATTTCTTGTTTAACTAGAAAATACAAAACCACAATATACTGCTGTATCTTGATAACATGCAAGGCAGCAATCTGAATAGGTCAGAAGAATGTGTGCAAAATTGCATCTATCATGCTGAAAACCTTTCTGTATAAAACACATGGTGCCTTAGAGTCAGTGAAGCAAATGTTATTTAAATTAGCTTAAATTCCAGCACTCTGCCTTTTAGAATCAAGTTTAGTTAAATGTGCTCCATCTAAAAGACAGATTTGTAAATGTGCAAAGGTCCTTTTTTTTCTGCATAGTATCACTTTTAAAAATTCAATTTAACGGTAGATACCTAAAATTGCTGCTTAACTTTATCTAGTCTTGCAGGTATTTAAATATTCACTAGGAAATCTTTCTGGACTGCAATATATCTGCCTATGGCTTTATTAGCTCTGAGCAGAAGAAAGAGTTGGGAGAGTCTTGCTTTGAGTACCAATTATTCACATCAGAATCATAGAATATGTTTGTTTGGAAAGGACCCATAAGGATCATTTATCCAACTCCCTGCTCCTCCCTAAGACTAAGCCATATAACTCAGAGCATCATCCAGACACTCATACCTAGCAAGCCAAGGTTTGCCTTTCCTGGGTGAACTGTATGGCTCCATAGCTACAGAGTGGTTCTGAGCAGGGTGCAATAGCTTGCAAAATACAGACACAAGGAACATTCCTGTGCCCTGCTTGCCCACTGCTGTGCAAAGCCTGATAGCCTGTGGAGCTATCCGGGGAATGTATTGTTAATATCTCAGGAGGGACACTTACTGTCTGTCTCCCAACTCATGGAATGTTGTAATACATGCCAAGTGCGTGAATCTTCTATATCTACTGGGTCTGATAGTCTGTGCATGTAAGCAACCATGACCCATATACTACTTGATTATTTGTACTAAATGAGATTTTTTTTTTTGCTTCTGTCTCTCTATTGCTATTTGAAAAGTGTTCCAGAAACTATCTCACCTGACAGCTAAGCACTTTGAATAATTCTTGTTCTGAGTATATTCCTTGGCCATTACTTTTTGTCTTCTTGTGACTTTGTCTGTAAATTTAAACAGCCCTTCTGTCTCTAATATTAAATTTTGTGATGTGTTTACATAAAGCAAACATATGTCCTCTTGGCTTTTCTTCTAAGAGGGTCAGGAAGCCAAGTGTTCCTTCAGTCTTCCCTGTAAAACAGACTGTCCAAACTTATGATCATACTGGTTTCTTCCCCATCTACTTGCTCCAGATAGAGAGTGATTGTCTTGAACATGAATGTCCAGAATTGTGAAGGAGTAATTAAAAGAAAATTTTGAAATTATTTTGTGTAAAAGACATGAATACTTACCAAGAATATTTCACATACTACCTTTCTAAGATGACTTTGCCTTTCCATGTGGGCATGCCGTACAATTGATTATTAGTCATGTCAAATTTATCTCACCTCTTTCATTTGCATCTCAGAGATTTTAATGCATAACGTAAATTCATGTTATGTAAGTAATGTAAATTTCTACATGTATAATGTTGCATTTTTGCATTACTTATTTGCACCATGATTCCTTCCTAGCATTCTCAGGGTGTGCCACTGAGATTCTTTGTCTGGGATCTACCTCAACAAAATTTCAGAAGTACAATTTCAAATAAGAAAATGTGAAACCTTCTTTAAACTACACTGGATCTGATTTGTCTTTGTGTGATTCCTCTTCTGATTTTTATGAAAGAGTCCAATTGAGTTAGGGAAGTATATATTTGAATGAACACATGAAGTAGACTGAAATAATTAAGTTTTGCATATTTCCAGAACAAAATTTCTGAGAAGGTGTTGTTTTGAGTTTAGATACGGTACTTAAAGGATAATTTTATTGATGTAGTATAGACTTAGCAAAAAATAAGGGTCCTATGATAACTATTTGTAACTTTTACCAAAAATACTTAATCAGTTTGAAGTAATTTAATGAAGGTCAGAAGCCTGACTAGAGTATTCTGAATTAAATACAATATAGAGAATAGAGAGCTTGTGACATTATGAAATTTCTCTATTTGCAATGATTTTGAGAAAGATGGGCTGGGTAGGATGTTTTTAGAGGAAATGACTGACCTTGGTGCTTATGAAAGAACATGCAGTTGGTTAATCAAACAGCAATGTAAAATCAAATTGCAATTATAATTTTCTGAAACTATACCACAGAAAATTACACTATTTCAACAAGGTAACAGTGGTCTAAAGATAACACTGATTTGAAATCCTTTTCTGTCTTGGAATTTTAACACAGCTCTCAGGATTTCAAAATGCCAGGCCATTTTGAAATGCTTCTGAGGTCCCCAAAGCTGCCTAGAGTCCTTGGAACCCACCAAGCAGGTTCAGATGGAATCTAAGGGAAGCAGCTCCTTATTCTTCTCAGATACCAAGACTTCTTTTTTTTTGGGAGAAGTCTACTGATGTACATGCAGCAATATAATCAGGTAACATAGGATGAATTTGTTTGGTCTTTTTCCTCTCTCTTGCTCTCAGAGCACGGGTTAATTCTCCTGCCAGTGTGTTTCTTCTGGCAGCCAGGAGGGCCGGCCATGTCCTGGGGTGCATCAGGCACAGCATTGCCAGTCGATCGAGGGGGGGGATTGGCCTGCTCTGCTCTGCACTGGGGCAGCCTCACCTTGAGTCCTGTGTGCAGTTTGGGGCACCACAATATAATTTTGTATGAGACTCCCAAGCAGCAGAGAAGATGCCTCTGGAAATATGCTGCTGTTTGGGTAACATACAAGGAGAGCTCTGACTCCAAGAGTGCTGAATACCAGCACCTGCTGTGCAGCTGACAGCAGGAAGCAATGAGGCCAGACTTCCAATAACTTCATGGAAGGCAGAGATAGGTAGAGGAGCTAGAGCTTCATGAGTCAAGGAAATGCAGGTGTTTTCTGTGGGGAAGGTCACAACACAGCTGGGAGGATAAGAAAGAGGAACAGAGACAATATAAGAAAACTCATGGCAAAATGATCCCTCCAATATATGTAAATAAAATCAGTTGAAGAAGATGATTGTTCAGAGCAAATTCCTCAGAAATCTCCATGTCTAAATTTCCCAGAAAAAAGAGTAATATTATATAATCAATAAAAATATACTTTTGATTGCTTGAGTTAATATAATTTTACATTTCTGTACCTAAATCTCTAAAAGGAGTGAGTCTGTAAATATTAGACTTCTACAATATTAACAGGAACTGTCAAGGGCTCCAAGAAAAGAGTTCAGCAGTAAATATGACTTGGGAATAAAAATTCAAACTGATTACATCTGAGGTACTTCTTACATAGTGGAATGCATAAGTCAACACTGCAAACTTACTTATCACATCATCTGTATGTATCTAAATATTGTCTCTCCAAAGAAGATAATTATTGATTTCCTTGATAGCAGAGGTGAAAACCTGATCCCTCCCACACTGGTGACACCGTACCTTGGCTTCCAAGGAACAAAGCCATTCTGTGTGTCATTCTGATCAACAAAATCATAGAATTAAACCCCTGAAAGACTGACAATTGATTAAATGGCTTTTATTCTATTATTACATGTGAAACCCAAGAATTTTGTGTGACATAGATATCCTACAGACAGTGGCACTACATAATTTCTGACATGCCCATACAGCAGAGATGTGGTTACTTCAGTAGTGCTCTTCACATGTAAGGGAAACTGTGAAACTAGTAACACAGTCTGGACCACACATCAGTGTCCCTCCTGATTTGTGATAGAGCTTAATGTCTGAGGGTAATTTCTGATTAGGTAAAATAATATGTGAGACTGTCTGATGCCCTCTAAACCTTAAAGCTGACCCTGGAGAGGGTGATATTCTGAAATCAACTGTAGGACAAGTGAGAAAACATAAGTCAAATGTATCAAGTAATATAATTTATTGTTTGGGGTTTTTTTAAAGATATTTTTATAACCTGCTGGATGATAGATACTCTGATATAGACTTTTCTTCCTATTAGAAAAACTTTATAAAAGATTATAAATGAACAAACCTATTTCCAGAATGAATTAAAAATACCTTTTATCTATTATAAGTGGTTGAATATCTTTAATATTGTCTATATATAAACCCCTTGCATTACTTGGCACTGGAACAGGTTGCCCAAAGAAGTTGTGGATGCCCCATCCCTGCAGGTGTTTGAGTCCACCTGGGATGGAGCTCTGAGCAACCTGGCCTTGTGGAAGGTGTCCCTTTCCATGATAAGGGGCTTGGAACTTAGATGATCTTTAGGGTTGCTTCCAACCCAAACCGTTCTGTGATTCTATGATTACTGCTGTGTATAAATCTCTTGAATCTGCACAAAATTATCGTGAAACTCTTGTAATTCCAGCACTTAAGGTTAAATGTCAACATAAGATTTTTGTAAGTTTCTCAGGTTACTCTTCTTTCCTCATATGCATCTATAAATTTAATGATACAGGGCTGATTACATGCCCTAGAGAACAAGTACTGCTGTCCTGTGTCAAACTGAATATCCACCTAGACCAGCACCCTGTCGCTAATGATGACAAATATTGGATACATAGCAAAAAAGTTTTAAAAATCCAAGGAAGACAAAAGGTCTCCCAGGTTTTCTCTCCCATCTTATGTCAACCAAATAGAGAGAATTTTTAAAGCCAGTATTGGGCTAAAAGCTCAATGTTCATGGCCCTGTCTCCTGTGAGTTTTTCCTGTCCTTTCTGGAATTTACTTTCAGCTCTCACAGGATTATGTGGCACCGTCCCACAATTGAATAAGGCTGTAGTAATAATCATTGTAATAATTACCTATAATTAATTGTTATGGTGTATTTTTATATATATATGTATAATCAGTATGTATATGTATAATTAGTAGATATATTCATTGTTATTGCTAATTCTTATAATTAATATCTATAAACTGCCACTGTAATTTCCTATTCACTATCTTTATACTATTCATGGTTCAATGATCAAAGTAATATATACTGCTGTAACTATTTATTCCTTACAAAACAGTTTCACAAAACGTTATACATCATCCCTTTTCCTCCAAGCTGAAAAATCATCGTTTGTTTGTTCTCTTCTCTTTTGGAAGGGTTCCAAACACCAGCCTGTCCATGGCCTTTCCTACTCAAGCTTTCTGCTGTGGTAGAGCCAACCCCGTATATATTGTTCAAGGAGTGGGCACAGTCTGTGTTTACATGGCATGGTTCTTCTCTTTCTCTCTCGATGCATATGGGTGGGGGGTTTTTTTGTTTGTTTGTTTTCCCTTTTCTTCCTCTGCCAAACTAAGGATTCTGTTTCTCAGTTAGCCCTAATCTTAAAACCTGTCTTTTTTTTTTTTCTTCCCCTTTGTTTCTTAACAATAATTTCTTGGAAGGAATTTCTGTTCCTTATATCATTCAGAATGAACTGCTTAGTCCATTCTACAGCTACTTCTCCATCAGTGACAGATGAGAAGTCAGTTAGCACCATAAAAATTGTCTCTGCTTGTCCTTAGTATCAGACACAGGAGTCAGGCTCAGAAAAAGAACCGGACCCCATTTTCTCTCATATTCTTTCCCTGTAAACTGTGATTTGGAGAATCAGGAAGCAAATTTTGTTTGACTCAACACGTTTGGCACTCTGGGCCCATAAGCACATCAGAAAAAATAAAGATGGTGTGATTTCTAGAAGGTTCAATGAAACTGGTCTGGAAATATAATACTGGAAAGAAAGTATTCCATTTCTTAATGAAGCTTTGTATACCAGCAAAGTATTCGCTTTAAAGTGTTCCTTTTTCAACTTTAAGCTCTAACTTGTCCAGAAGTTGTCATGTTGATGTATGTTTAGAAGAAGTGCTAAGTTTTTCTAACAATGTGATATGTTCCTTCCGGAAGCACTTCAGTGCAGGTGTGAAACTATTCTGTGGGCTTTAAGGACGTATCCACAAAACCTTTCACATAACCGGTGTTCTGTTTTAGATAAGTTTGCAAAAGCTCTAAGTGTAGTTTTTTAAATTCTACTTTTGTTTTTTGCTTTCTGCATGGAATAAACACAAACTTTACTAATTTATTTAAAAATCAATATCATATAGAGAGCAAATTGCTTTTATGGCTTACTTTACGGTGTTATGGCTCACGCAGTATTATTGCAGTAAATGCAGAAACGTTAGCACTGTTTAAATCAAAAGTGAACATTCTAAGTTGTTTATAGACAGCAAGCTCAGCAAACAAAAGTAGTGTTACAGAAAATAAAAACACATTGATAAAGTTCTTGTCATCTAATAATTTTCTGCAGTTCAAAATCAGATTTAGAGGTGTTGGCTAATAGGTGGACAATACTTTCTTACTCTGCATGATTTTGAATTTTACACAAAAACTGTTATTTATCAATACAGCTAAAACCAGTGATGTTGCCCACTGTTCATTAAAAGTAATAATACCCATCTATTCAAAATTGTTCCTTGTACCTGTTGTGGTTTGCAGAATTGTTTTTTATTGTTTTGAGTCAGTGACCACAGAATGCTTTCTAGGTTTACCAGGAGCAATGTCTAGGAGAGTCTCTCTGCAAATGCAACATATGAATTCCTAAACGTATTTATATAACATTCCTTCAACAAGACATGTGGAATTCTATTAAATTGTGAGTAAAGGGTAGCCCATAGATTTGATGCTTCAGCAACATACAGAATTTAGTGGACACAGGCCATCACTGATTCTTGCTGTGAGAGGAGTGGGAGGTAACAAAGAAAGATGATGTTTTTCTGTGTATTGTCTGCACCTCTCCTTATTTCATGCACTTACTCCTCATAAGGAAGTTGAGGAATTCAGATTCAGCAGCCTCTCAATGCTTTGGCATCCTGAGATCTGACCAGAAAAAAAGATAGGAACGTCTTCATTACGCAGCAGTATCCTTTGAGGATGTATGCCTTAGGTGTGGCAGTGGCTCAGCCCGCCCCGGGACCTGGTGCCATCAAGTGGGTGGATTTCCCCGCCCACGACAGCGATCCCGAGGGCGGGTCTGTGGGCGGTCTGGAGGACGGGACTCCTGTCTAAGAGACCGCCCCCTGAGGGTCACTGTAACCGCCCCTTGGGCGTGTTCAGAGCCGCCCACTCGGCGGGGATAGACAATCCCAGCTCCTCCCCCGTTTCCAGAAAGTTCCCTGTTCCTTAAGTTTCTATTGGTTGAAGCCTTTATGTTTATGCATTTATCTCACTGACTAGTTAATTATGTTCCAGAAAGTTCTGTGTTACTCGACACGCCATTGGTCTTCCCTGTAAATCCCTCCTGCTCTCCCCTGTGATTTGTTATCTGACAGCTCCCATCATTTTCCTATTGGTTCTCCCTCCGGACCCGCCCCTGATTTTGAGTTGTACTTAAAGCCCGGTCGGCACCTTTTCACTTTTTTCTGCTGCAAATTCCCGAAGTTGGTAAGTCTGCTGCTGGTGCAGGAAAGAGTCCTTCTCGGTCCTTTATCTCCGCCGGTCACTTTCTCCAGCGATCTGCAGCCTGCTCCATTGTGAGCCTAAGGCAATAAGGCTCCCACTGAGCCTGTGACTTTTGCTTCTTGCTCCAGCCACTGGAGCGCCTCTAAGCTAGTCACCTGCCAAGGCCACCGGGCGGCCAGCGGTCAGCGTGACATTAGGTTTTGATTATCAAGGAGAAAATTCCATGCACTCCTTAAGTGGACTAACGCCCTTCCTTGTCCTTTAATGCTGCTCACCACAGCAAATGCACATTGGGCTCTGATTCTCCCCTCTGTCCAAAGCCCAGCCGGATCCACTCTGGCACAGGGCTGAAGGCAACAGTCTGCTGCAGTGACTAAGTGTGCTGCAGAGGGGGCCAGTTGTTTAGCTGTGTGCTAACACAGAACGTAGCTCTGTCTTTAACTGCACCCCAGATGACGGGAGGCTGGCGCTGCTCCTGTCCTGTTGGCTGCTGACAGAACCAGGAGGAGCAGATGTGGCTGTCAGAGCTCAAAGCCCCAATGCACCATTTGGCTTGGTTTGCATCTGCACTGCCTTGTGAACTGCACATTTAAGCCCCTCTGCAGAATTCACCAGAACTACTTCCAGTAGTCAGGCTTTTACAGACTCTGTTGTTCATTGCGTTAAACATGGCTTTCAAAGTGAAGTGTGGAGCATTAATAAAAAAGATCGGGATTCGTGAGGCATCATAATGCAGTTGAAGGTACAGCTATCACAGGTATCCAAAGTTATCTTTAAAAAATAATGATTTTTTAAAATATTCTTTTATGTCCATTTGTTTTAGTATATCTAAATAATGGAAATAATTTCCTTTGACTATATTATTTTCATGCCTCACTGTACTTAAACAGATGCATTATCTTAGCATGGGACTAATTTTGTTCACTCTAAAAGGGACTAAGTTCATGCTTAGTTTTAAGCACATTTAAACATTTTCTTATGCAGGGGGTGATATTTCAAGAAAAAATATCAGCTTCTGTGCATAAAATAAATGTTAAGATATCATATAATGTGTAATGTACTCCAACCAATTAGCAAGTAAAAATATTCTGTATGAAAAAAAAGGTGTATCATTAAACTATGTGTTTCTTGCTGCAAGAAATTAAAAAAAAGTGTTCAATTATCTGGAGGTGTAATTTTATATTCCCAGGCAAGATTATGTCCAGGAGATTGTTATGGATTGTAAAGTTTCTTTACAACTTGACTCAGAGATTTCTGCAATGGCATGAACAACCTGTAGTTGAGTAAAACACTTGTGAGTGTGTATCAGGAAGCCTGGTTATTCCCTTAGGACGTAGTTTCTTAGTCTTCATATGGATAAGGTAGAATTAACATTCTGTAGGATTTAAATTTTGTGTTACAATCAATGGATGAAAAAGAAATGGACATCTCAGGAGTTATAGAAGAATGCCACAATCAAGGAATAGGAAGTAGTAGACCGTAAGAGAGCATGTGTGTAAGAACATATGTTTTGTAGCCTACCAGTGATGGCACTCAACTTGAAACTGGGCATAGCTGAATTAGATCTTAAAGATCAGTTAGGTTTAGTGAGCTGCCATTTTGCATAATTCGTTAACTGATTGGTATTGGCATTTTGGCAAGTAATTAGCGCTGAATTTAAAATAGAATGGTTTCAATATTAGGATTTTATTCTTATGGGTATGATGGCATAGTTATGAAATGTTATCTCTGCTATTAATTCCTCTAAATCTGACATCAGAAAAAAACATGTTTTATTGAAATTGGGGACAGGGATGTGTGCCACTTTGTATTTCTCACTCTTGGGCAATTCAGTTAAGAACTGGAAATGGAGTTTTCAGAGAAGTCACTGAACTGGGTGGTGGCTTTTTGAAGACAATCCTGCTGCAGTAGTGTAAGTTACATTGTACTGAGTTGCTTCTGGTTGAAAAAAAGAAAAGAGAGAACCAATTTTTAGGGATGCTGGATAGATTGATGGTGAATATGAATCGATAATTAAAGTACCTCCTGTTCCGAATTCTAATGCAATATTCCTACAGCAAAAATACTTTTGACTGCATGAGCAGGAATATGAGAAAATATTAAGGTGTGAAAAGTGAAGTGAGAAAAAAAATCAGAGAAACAGTCGTGTCTTCAATGTCCTAATCCAGCAAAATTTGGACATAAAGAATAAGCACTAAACAATTCCTTTATCTTCATCCAGTGCAGCCCTTCAGACTCTGAACAAGGCCATGATGTAAGTGAAATGTAAGCATGCATTCGGAATAAATATTTGTGAAATAATTTCAAATATTCAGTAATGCCAATCCCAGATTATAAAACAGACTGGCCATAAATATGACTTCTGTCACTCAATTCTTCCAACTCCTCCACAAAGAGAAAAAAAATAAAGAAGAAATTCCCTTTTGTTTCATTCTCATTTACCTTTATAGCCTTGACCATCCCCTTTGATCACAGACCCTCTGAAGCTTTGTACCCACAGCTGCTAGACTGGAGAAACTGAAGCTGCTTGTAGTATCAAAGAGCTGTACTCCTTCCTAAAATGGCAACTCTTCAGTTTTCAGAGCAAGATATGGGAAGCAGGGACAAAGGGTCATCAAGTCAAAACTTGCTGACCTGATGGCTGGCTCCTTATGTCTGTTTTCAGGTTGAGGCTGAGGTTGCTTCATAGTCTGAGCAGATTCTGCATAATCAATTGTTTTGTATCAATATATTCAGCAATCATAGAGCTTGCTAGCTTTAGCAGGAAATAAAGTTTGTGGGTCATGTTTTTCTTTCCTGATGAAGCATAAAAATAATTAATAACTTAGAAAATCCTTTTCTTTGCGGTGCTTGTTTTAGTATTTAATGGAACTGTCGACTTTTAAACCTCAGGCAGCTCCTTCCTACACCTCCTAAATTGCTGTTGTTAGCTCAGGCACTTATTTCCTGCAACATATTTGCCAAAACAGCCTTACCTTGCTCTTGTATGATTATTTAAAAGTCATCTAATGTGCCTTGTGTTAAGACAATGAGGGATGTTCTTTCTGTGAAACAAGTCATCCATGAAAGGAGGTCAGCAGTCCTTTTTCCTGTATCTCCCTTATATTTCTTCATAAATTTGTCATGTAGTTGTAAATCCCATTTAAATCAGAAAAAGAGAGGAGATAAGGAAGAGAGATTATTCTATAAATTTTGTGGTATTCTATTTGCTCCCTCCCCATGACACTGCACCTACGACAGTCCTGTCGTTACTGGAGAAGACAATGTCCTTTCAGAATGCTGGGTCTGGTGGCTGGCAGTCTTCAGAGACTCTTTTTTGGAGCAGCTCCATTAATATGTGCCTGTTCTTTATTACTGGTAGAAGGTGGAGATTTTAAGCCCTCATTGACTGAATATGACATGATTTGGGAGTAAAAACATGCATTCTTCCCTTTTAATGTCAGTGTTTCAAGTCTGGAATATCACAAGTTTAATTTCTTTTCCATCAAACATGGATAAAAGTTCTAAGGTAAGGACAACAATGTGATGTTGAGAGGACGAAGTTCTGGTATGCAAAATGACTGCCATAATCTTAGAGACTTGTTAGGGCTGAGACAGACTGACTGGACCATTAAAATCTCCAAGATTAAAAGTACGTGTCCTCTGTCATACTAAAAGTAAATAATTAAGTCCTTTGTGTCATGATTTGATTTTTAGACTTGAAGAGTCTAAATCTAAAAAGGACTATCTGGGTTAGTACCTATGATGAGAGTCTTCTGAAAGAACTCTGAAGTATAATTGAAGTTTCTATCTTCTGTCCTTTACTACCTATTCCGTAAGAGATGTTGAGAAAGATACATTTTCTTGTTTCAAAGTTCAGTTCTTCTTTCCTTGGTCAGATTGTTTTTCTTCTGCTTCCCCCCCACTCCAGCTTGTAATAAGTGTTATTATATTTCAGTCCTCTATGTTTCATGTTGAGGGAAAATAATATTCCTGATTAAAAATTAAACTACATGTACTGTAATATTTAAAATGGTAGATTTCAGTCATCTTTGATTATGCTTCATCAAGTGTACCTTTATCTACAAACTGTTTAAAATTCACAAAATGCACAAAAATTGTTGATTGACTGTTCCTGTTACTCTATTGAATTGAACCTGTCTCATGGTTTGTGTGTATTCTGTTTTCTGGATGGAAAAAAGAAAGTTCATTCTCATCTTTTATGCTACATGCTAGTATAATGTAGATAATAAATCATGTAAAAGCTTCAAGCATTTCTTTTATGAAAGGCAAAGAAGTTTTTCTGAAAAAAAAAAAAACACACCAAAGGAAGAGCAGAGAGAAATAATTAACTATTTTTTATTACTTGTACATGTTTTAAATCCAATTTATTTCAAAATCTGCATGTTGCTAAATAACAAGCAATGCTACTACATGCCACATTAAGGAATTCAGGAATTCATTAAATGATTTAAACTTTTCTTGAGTAAAAGTCAAAAGAACTGGCAAAATATCAGAGCTGAGAATAACACCCAGGCTATTGCTGCGCCAGTTGCTGCACTTGCTACAACAGACATAAACGGGTTATTCTTAAGCCTCAAACATGAAAGTATATTTAGCATTTTTAAAATACTTTTCTTTGGTTTTGAGGCAGTTTTGTAAGAAGTGCTATGGAAATCTAAGGCACAGAAAAATCTTTTAAATCATCAATGCTTGAACATAAGCAATGCAAGCAGGGTTTAAATTGTCTCGCAGACAAATGATACTTCCTGCTGAGCTGACCCATTCTTTGACACTATTTAAGTGGATTTTTTTCTTGTTTATGATCTCTTATTTGTTCTATTACACTTCAAAGCTGTGTTCTATAATTTCAGACAGCTGCTGGAACTTTCATCTTCAGGACCTTGTATGCTTTAGTTAATTAAGTGATGTACAGGCTTTGAGATCTGGAGTTTGGACATAAAGGATTATGTTAAATGACATAGAGCTGATTGGATCTGAGGTGCCATATGATATGGTTATTCTTATTTTGATCTCAGTCAAACACAGCTAAACAATGATCTGCCCCTAACGACCAAGTGGAGATAACTTTTTTCTAATTCTGTTCACATACAGGGAATTATTTTTTGTTATAAAGCAGAGATTTTACAGTAATCTATTTGAACCATGTGTAGTCTAAATATATTAAAAATGCATTTTGAATAAACAATACATTCTATATGCATATATAAAAACATATATGTAAAAGAATACTACCATCATGGAGAAAGAAAAAAAAGTAAAAATTTGTATTTTTCCACTTTCAAACAAAACCAGAAGCATGCTTGTTTGAAGAAAACAATCATAAAGGCATAATATATGGAGAAATAATCATCTGCTTAAATATATTTCTAATCCATTTCACATGCCAAGATCATATAGATCCTCTATTCAAAAGCTGCCTTCACAGAAGGTGTATCACCTTGTAAAGAGTAGCCTTTGTGGAAAGTTATATATAGATAGAAGCTAATGTGATGTAGTATATTTAGTACTGAGTGACATATAAATACTATATGATAAATACCACCCCCTTGTAGAGAATTTTTATCTTTTTCATCTCTTTATTGCATATCCATCGATATGTTTCTTCTTAAGAAAGCAAGAAGAATAGCATTTCATCTTAGTAATAACTTTCAGAAACTATCTGCCTGAATATGTTGATATGACACACAGCAAATACTAACAGTGATGAGAAAGAAAAGCTAAAATCTGCCGCAGTCTGTATGCTAGCTGTGTGTCCCCACTGAAATAATTCCTCTGATATTTGGCCCTAAAATGTTAAATGTGAGTGTAACGTGTGTGTGTTAGACACGATTGTGAACCTGCTCAAAAGATGGTTTTTAGAATCTCCCTTAGTGGTCCAGAAGATCATTTTATAGCAAGAGTACTAACGCTACCTGAAAATAGAAATTCTTACCCAGTGTGATATTAAAATCTGTTGACCCTAATTTATATGCTGAATTTGGTTGAAAAGTAAGGAAAATGCTGAGTTAATTAAAAATGCAATTAGGAAACATTAAAATACAGCTAAGCACTGAGTTGCAACATAAAAATGAAGACTATTTATACGTCAGCATTAAGGAGATTTATTTTCTCCTGTCATAAATCATCAGAACATTGTATTCAGCTGGCTTTGATGTGAAACTGAATCTCTCCGTATTGTCTTGTGGGAGCTGTGGATCAAGTGGCTCGTGGTGTGGGCTACCCTCCTCAGCTGGATTCCCTATAAGTCTGCAATGGGTAAAAATTGCTCACCTTAGTATAAAATACTCTTGGGCACATGGACTCTTGGGGATGGTGTTGTGCAGGGCTGGGAGTCAATGATCCTTGTGGGTCTCTTCCAACTCAGTTTATTCTATGATTCCATGATTCTGTGATTCTGTGAAAATCAGCACGAAGGCTTGACATTAACTTCCTTCCCTACATAAGACCACACTTGTATAACTTGGGCAAAAAAAATGCCTCTTTTCTGATTCTGATCATGCTGAGGTATATAGGGTAACGTTAGTTAATTTCTCATGCTTGTCAAGAGCAGTACAATTTTAGTACATACTTGCTACCCTGGGAACCTTAAAAAAAAGAAAGGAAAATATAAGGATTGTCCTTTGGAATAATAAGGCTGGTGTTGTTTTAAGGATCAAAAATTGGTACATGCTATAGTTTTGGCACAGTGAAATTTCAGAGTATGTAATCTAGTTCTGTCTGCCTGTGATCCTGAATTCCTTATATGGCTCAAATTTTAATTTGGTCACCAAATAGTTATTTGTCAAACCCTTTAAAGTTCACCAGTTCCTTAAAAGAGTCTTTAGAATCTTGAGTTGTAGAAGTAATTCAGAGACATAATTTCTTCTCTCTCTTTCTTCATTATTTCATCCTTTGGATGGGGCCGGTAATGACTGGTTAGTTAATATTCATAATACGTTTGGCATGTATAATAATTTGATTTGCCAGGCTCTGTTTAGGCAGCAGATTGAATGATAAGGTGCATTCATTTAAACTACCCTACTGGAGACTACTAAGTGTACCATCTTATTTGCTGGCATTTATGTAGGGGAAAAATACATATGTGGAAGAAATACAACTGCCTTCTCCAACAGAAAGCTATGTATTCACCTCTAGTAATGCAAAATAATGGAAGGCAGGAGGATGATTGAGCAGAGAAAAAACTCAGCCAGTTAGGGAAGGTAGATGAAAGCTAAAAAGAATCAGTGGGAAAATAAACTTTAGATTTTAAATTCAATCCAGCATCTGCTCCTGTTGAAACTGGGGAAGGCTCTGGAAGAAGTTGCTGGGTGGGCACTGGCAACTCTAACTAACCCAGCATTACCAGAGAGAGCTATTCTCTGATGGGTAGATCAGCTTAGATCAAGAGACTGAAAGGGGCTCAGTTTGTAACCAGTGTGTTGGAAAGTCAGGTTCAACAAGATTTCCTCTGTGTGTGCCTGTGTGTGTATAGAACAAGACAGGAAAATTTTCTTTCAGTATATAGTGAAAGGAAAATGATTAATGGTTTAGGATTCTTTTCACACGGCAGTAAAAATTAATTAAAGATGTGCTGCCTTTAAGCAATTCTATGCTTACAAGGATAAATATGGAAATGTGCCGCATTTTGCAGAATAAAACCCACTGTCTATACAACACACAGAAATGAATTGTATCCACATCCACTTTTATGTAAACACTGTGAAATTCAATTGTTAAGGGTTCAGCTGAATGTCTCTCCATGATTAAAGAAAAGCAATACTGGTGGTAGCATCTTCAATAGCAAATACTTTTTCTTACTTAAGAAAGAATTGGAAAGAAAAGATTTTTGTCATCTGTGGGCATAAGGGCAAGTGAGGGGGAGAGGCAGGATCAACAAATACTTTCAGTAGCTAAATATATCACAATTATGCTGAATGTGGGGAGAGATATTTTTGGTATTGTTTATTAAACTTAATTGTGTTAGATGTGAGCTCTGAATCTATTATCACAAATAGGCCCCCAATCCCTTACCTCTTCCATTCTTACAAAATGAAGCTACCAGAATAATATTCCTTTCTATTGACACAGAGACATAATTACTATTTTCAAATCCTGATGGCTGTCTCTCTATTATTGTATTAAATAAAACTTCTTATTCTCAGTTTCAAACTTCAAAATAACTTTCAACATAACTGCAGCTTTCTTTTCCTCTAGTCAATTTCCTTTTTCCCTTCATGTAGTTGCCATTTTGAGGGTGTTGGGAGCATTCCTGGTCTTTTCTGCTTCCTCCCTGCCTCCTGCACAGCAGCTGCACAAGGCTGTCCTACAGCCTGTCTAGGATAGCCACACAGAGCTCTTATCTTCTCTGCCTCTGACTAACCTCTTAGATCAACCTCTGCCATGCTGCCAGAAGTGACTTGTTCAAAAAGTGCCTTTCATAGGTTTCTGCTTGCTCACCTGTCCTTCAGGCTTGTAAAGCCTGCTGCAGCTTACAGCGATGATGAAGCAAACCAAGGTAACAAAAAAATATTTAGAAAATCCTCTTCATTAGGAACCTATGTGTGCTCTAGCTATTCTTATTGAAAATTGCTTTAATACTGCTACTGATTTACTGTTGAGTGAGTATGTGTAGATCTCTGTATGGCACATCAACTAAGGAATTTAATTGGTTAAATGAGAATAGAAATATTCTCAGGAACATTTCTTGTTACCTTAGGAATCTGAGGATAAAGGGAAGAAGGAAAGAAGGATGTAACTGAGAGCTAAGTGTGTAACTGCTTTCTAGAGAGAAGGCAGAATTATTTGTGGAGCCTGAAGTATCAGCAGTTGGTGGGGAGTTGCCTCTGGGCCCCCCTTCAGCCATGTCTGTGTTTTCTCTTTTGAAAGAATTATCCTTATGTCCTTTATGTGTTGACCAGGGTATGAAAAGAGAGCTGTACAACAGTGCCAAGGCACTGTAACTACATTGGCATCAGTGGAATTACAAGCTGAAGGGTCATCCCAATCTTTCCATTTAAGAATTAAGAAAAGACATAATTGAGATGCAGGGAGAAGGATATACTGGTTTCATGATAATTCAGCAAAACACAGATATATTTTTTGGCATGAAAGAAATTTTTCTTGTAATATGGGTAAAGATAATATAGAACTAAAAGTTCTAGAAAACTGGCAGATGACTTTTTAGCACCTCTGAGGATGAATGTTTTGATGTAGGCGTAATGTGCTAATGAATTAGCCTTTCAAATACAAATGAAGCAAATATGCCTCATTCTAGTCCTAGAGCATGAAAAGTATTTGCTCAAACCTAAAAATGATCATATGCTTTAGCAAACTATGACATGAGTGGAAATTTCCTCTTAGTCAATAGCAAGTAGTTTTTTTGGTACGGGTTTCAGAGGTGCAGTTAGTAAAATTCATGTAATCTTGCATAGTTTGGGATCTTATTTTACCTATGTTTTCATCAGTGCTGTTGAGGCTTGGATAGAAAAATTAAGTAAGCTAGGAAGAGATGAGAACACGAGTGCTCTGAACTGCATTACAGGAGGCATATGACCAAACATGTTTGAGAAGGTGTGTGCCCTTGGGATACGTTCGTGTTTGCCCAGCAGATTTTCCCTCTTTTCTTGGAGTGGAACCAAGTCTGTCCTTTAAAAATCCTCTTAAAAATCTTAGAAGCCGAGTTAAGTCCAGCGGGTGAGGACAAGAAATCTGCTTAATTCTGCAAACAGAAATATTTAAATAAAAATAGGAAAGATTTTCTGACCACAAGTGAAAAAAAGCTGGAAATGTAGGGTGTCACGGAGCCCTTTTCAGTGGGGAAGGTTTGAGACGCTTGCTCCAGCAGCCACCATGCTCCATTAGCGCCTGTAGCTACAGCAGCCTGTGGGCCATGTTTTAACTAGAGGCTTTTCTATGCCTGCTCTGCAGTTTGCAGCCCATTTAGCTCTGTCTCTGCCTTTGCAAGGACCTGATGGAAACCAGATCACTGGAATGATGTATGTTAAAAAACAAACTCCTCTTAAAAAGGGAGAAGAAGTGAGAGGCGTTATTGGATACAACTGTTTACTCTGGCAAGGGAACTGTGAATTGTCTTAAATGGCCAGCAGCAACTCAGCCTCTCCAAGGCAGGGGAGTGAGGGAGCGTTTGTACTTGCAGGCAGTAATTACAGCTGCTGCTCATTCCCTACTCTAGAGAAATTAAGCTGCTCCTGATTTGAGCAGTAGTTTCACGGTACAAAGTGCTATGTCTCAGTGCCTGTTGACTTATTTTCCTTCCTTCCCTCCTGCAGCACCTCCCTCCTTTGTGCTGTGTCAGCGCAAGTCTTTGTTCATGTTAGGTGAATTGGGAATTAGGGAATTAATCTGACTTTAAAAAAACACAACAAACCCGATTACTTCTATGCCTAAAACCCCTCTGATGTGAGAAATGAGGACTGAGTGTACAGAATGGAATTACTGTAGCATCCCTTTTGGTGCTGGAAAAACCTGGGCTTCTCATGTGTGCCTCACACACAGCCTTATTCTGTGCTCACAGAGATAATGGAGTCACCGAGTAAGTGGTGTAAAAAAAAGCATGACTGTCCATCAATTCCATCCTTTCTACTAAGCAGACTGTCACTAAACATTAATAAAATCTTATTGTTACTCAGCTTTAAACCTCCAACATCAGCAGTGCTATTCCATAACTAAGTACAAATCTTATTAGGAAAAAGCATTACCTTTTAGATTTTCCCCTAAAGAAGAAATATCTCACTGTTGCATTCATTGCTAAACAGAAACACTATTATTTCAGTAAACAGTTTATAAACATTAAAAGAAACTGAGTGAGATTTATGGGATTTAAACCTTTGTTTCATTATTTGTTAACAGGCTTTAGCTCCTGCATGCTACTTCTAACATCTTTCTTGAACACACTCTTCTGCAGTTTTGTGTCTTGAAAGGCTGAAAAAAAATCTTTCTTACCTGAGCTGGATTTTCTCAGAAAATCAGCAAGAAGACCTGATGTCAATTACAGGTTTAAGCAGCTGTACAAACATCACTGAATATGCAAAAATGCATCTTCAATGAATACTTTCTAGTTAGACTATTATTTCTCTCATGAATATTTCAGTTATAAAGTTTTTTTTTAAATTGACTTTAATTAAGAGGCCTGCTAAGAAAAAAAGTAGTTATAACTTAATTTCCCTTTGACTGGCCTTATCATGCATTGCATTCAGCAAAAAATTATTTCTTTTCTTGACAAAGTATGATGTTTGCTGGTGCCAGTTAGAGCCAGTACATAGACAAATGCTTATGGGCTGAAAGGTTAATACATCCCACATTGTGCCTTTGCAATGACAAGCAAAATTTGCAACTGGCTTCTTTATATTTACAACAAAATATTTATCTTTTCCACAGACAGGAATACCCAGAAATGTTTATTGATTTTATCGACAGATTAACAACTCATTTTTAAAATGTGATCCTTATACAGCAGTTCTTATTTTTCACTTCATCGCACTACTTTAATATTTTACTCTTTATGGGTATGGGATAAGAGAAGTCAATTATAATTTGATTGAATAAATGTCATGCAAGAAGTTTCATGGAATAACAATCTTGCAAAGGAATGCTCTAGCAGGGGTTTAGTGTGTTTTGTCCTCTGAGAACTATTTGGTAGTTGTTTTAGGATGCACAGGAGTATCTCTGTAGAAGTAAAGATGACAGATTCACTGACCTCTATGCTCTAAAGTTGAAGGCTTGAAAATCATGATGAAAAGGAATGTTTGGTGGCAAAGAACAGGAAGGAAAGGAAAGTTTCACTTTTCTGAGAAGATGAAATTCAGTGGCTGATAAGATCTGAACATTATGAAGACTGTAAAATCACTGGGGATATGGCAGAATGAAGTATATTTTAGTAGCTGCCAAACCTGTGGTATAGCTAGATCAGTGTATAAACTAAATTGAAACAAAGCCACAGCAAGGCCTTGTCAAAATTCCACCATCAAGCAAAAATGCTGAAGGAAATGAGGCAAAAGCAAAGCAGTTTAGAAGCTTTCAACAGCTTCTGAGTCAGCTGGCGGCATTACCAGCATGGAGGTTTGCACAGCATCTAGCCAGTCGTTCATATCAGCCATTTCTTTGTAGAGATATTCTTACTTTTTTGCTCATATTATAACTTCACAGAGAAAGCTGCACTTTCAGCCAATGAACAAAGAATGTATCAATAGAAGATTAATAGACTTCTGTATGGTTCAGCAAGATGATTGCAAACTGGATTTTTTGTCTGTAATTTTTCAAGTGTGGAACAAAAAACATCTTGGATAGAATGATTACAGTCAAGAAAAAACAATTAAACAGATTTGTGTCCTGTGGAATGTCTCAAGTGTATTAATCTCTATGCAAATTCTGTTTTCAAGTAGTCAGAAAAAGCCTCTTTACAGCCATTCCTCCCTGAAAAATGGTAAATAAAAAGTGGAGGTTGTGGTACATTCATGTTTGAGGTATTTTTCAGCATTTAAACGTAATCAAATACTTTAAGAAAAAGAAGATAATCTGTATGAAAATGTAAAATGAAGTGATAATCCAACTTTTCCCCCTACTGCTGAGCCTTCTGTCTGGTGTGTTATCTGTGGCTGTAGTGTTCTTAAAACAAAACAAGGACATTATTCCTTCAAAACTTGTAGCATTAAGGTTGTGAAGTCAAGCACTCAGAAGATAAGAAGTGCCAGTTTAGGTTCCCATCTGCATCTTATTTTGTCCCTACCTAGCTGTTTATGTTATTAGCTGTTTTTTGACAAATGTACAAATTCTATTTCTTACATTATTTTGGCATATTTAAGCACCTCTGGTTTTTTCTTTTGGCTACCCAGCCAAGTGACTTAAAAGTCCTTATTTCTGTAAAATATTCCTGATGCACTGGCAGGGTATTTGTAAAGCAGTAGCATGTCCTGGAATCACATTCATAACTGTATCAGGTCTTTGTGGTGCTGAGCAAGCTGCCATTGTAGGTTTGTCTTCACTGTCATTGTCCTTTCTAGGCTACCTGAGCCTTCTTCTTCATCTGTATCCTACCTATCATTTATGTTTGTTTTGTCCACAGTGTGTGATCCACACTCAAAGTGCAGCCTTTCTATAATGCAGGGTCTTTTCAGGCTGCTCTATACTTCATGCAGTTGTGAAGGGTGTTTGAGAAAGGAGTTTAAGGTTTTTATGTGTGGTGGAGATCGTGCTGGTTGCCTTGTACCCTGCGAAGCTGAGAGATGTGCCAATGAAAGGAGCAGGGTTAGGGTGAGAGGAGAATGTAAACGTCACCATTTCTGCAAGTGTGGCAGGATTGCAGGGCAGAGCAATCTAGATGGCAACAAGGACAGAGCAAAAGACTTCAGGTTTTATGGGTCACCAAACCATGAGGGAGGTGGGGAGTGTGACAACGTGCTTCACTGTTACACTGACACACTCCCAGCAAATAACTTAATTTTTTAGTGTTCTTCTTATGCTGCAATCTGTTGGCAAAATATAGTTCTCCTCCACTTAATATTTTCTCTTACAGTAACATATATGGTTCATGAAATTTCATGTTGTTATCTGAACAAAGACATAGATACAGAGAATTATCAAGTTTAAACTGAGTTATTAAGGTGAATAGACTATACCTACAGGATGTTTCTTGCTTTGTATTTCTGACCATTAACCTGAGAAATTTGGGCCCTTGACTCTGACTGACACAGAGCAAGGGTAACTTTAAGGGTGACCCTAATTATTGGTGCAAATACAACCTATATGCTCTAAAAGGTGGGTAATGTTTTCTGTGGTTCCTATATTGTATTACGCTGAACCTCGAACTCAAAACCTGAACACACTTAAATTTCAGTGAAGAGAATGGGCAAAAATGTGTCAAATCACTGCAGAACTATTGGTTTGAGCTCAGTAAACTGCAAGGTTTGTGAAGTTTCTTGGAGAAAAGAACAACTGAAAGTACTTCTGGACAACAGAAAACAAGAACCGCTTAGAAACTACTAATAGAAATAGTTAAAATGAAACACACTGTTCCCCAAA
Organism: Ifrita kowaldi; assembly: GCA_013398055.1. Taxonomy (NCBI): domain Eukaryota; kingdom Metazoa; phylum Chordata; class Aves; order Passeriformes; family Cinclosomatidae; genus Ifrita; species Ifrita kowaldi. The sequence goes on from VZRS01006708.1 coordinate 311,028, forward strand.
AGTTTAGTAAGTCTGATTAACCCATTGTCTTTGAATAAGTTTAGAGAAATAAATCTACCACAGTGTTACCCAGGCAATTAGTAGTTAAACTGCTGAAGACAGAGAATGGTGCAGGAATTATAAGGAAGTGAGGAATCACCTAAAGCAAAGATGATAATGGATTTTGTTAAAGGGGAAATATTAATGAAATTCCTACAAGATCCTTCTTGCAATGGATGTAATGTAAAATTTTCATTAATAATCTCAACATAACTTTGAACTTGAGTACAGAGAAAATTCTCAAATTACTCGTCTGTGGGGTGTAGGTGAGTTTTACTCTGGAATAATCATAGGTACCTAAACCAGGTTAGAGAAAGGAGTGGAGAGAAAAAGTCACTTCCTGAGGTTGGCTCCTGGCACCTGGGTTAGCTTCCTGCTCTGAATTGCTCTTTTAAGTACAGAGATGGAGTCAAGATGCGGCAGGAGGCCTATCTGCTCACGGTGGGGAGTAATGACATTGTTTATTACACATGGTTGATAACTGCACATTCAGGCCTGTTCTAGTTCTTGTTCACAATGTTAAAACAGGGCTTGAACATTGACTGCGAAACCTGCAAGCCCCCTCTGGAGACTCTACTTGAGTCCATAGATAATTTAAATGTACATGAAAGGACTTGCCTAAAGCCAGTGTATTTCAAGTACTCTACTTCTAGGTCTTTAAATGATGTTTTTGCAGTAAGTTTCCCTTTGTTGCCACAAAATACATTTGTAGGGCAGTATCTAATGTTCAGTCTCACCAGTACTCACCTGCTGCTTAACCACTAACCCTTTCTTTCACAAATTAACCAAATTAAAGAGATACTGCTCTCAGCGTCTCAACTTCAAGTTTGATGCTCCTTTTTCAAAACTTGCTCTGTTTAAAAAAAGCCAACTGCCCTCCCGCCATTAAAAATCCAGCTGAAAATCAATAATAAAATACTTGCAGCAATACAAAAGACACTGAGGATTAATAAAAGCTAGCTGCAATTCTTTTGTCTCTTATTGTATTTGTTTATAACTACCTCTCCAGTTCCTGGCTGCTCCCTGTGTCACTGCCCATACCCTCCAGGGCGGAGTGTGTGGGACAGGAGTCAGTGTGGGGAGGGTGGTTTCATTTTGGTTTCTTTCTGCCGAGGCCATTTCTGTGATTTAGTTTACATTTTTGTGGCCACATGTGGCAGTGCAATTTGCAACTCAGTTTAAGAAAGGAGGCAGAATGTCCCAAATTTTCTGAAGTTTAGCACACATTGTAACAGTTACACTAGTCTTATTCCTGTTTCCCTGTGGCCAGACTTGACAATGCAGACAGTCCTCATTGATATATACACCTGATGTCATTGATCAACTACTCTAAAATACCTGAATTTCTCTCTCTTAAGGGAGTCCACTTAAGCCACTAGTGCAGGTTTGAAGACAAAATACTGGTTTGGCTGTTCTATAAATCATTTCATGCTAGGTATGTAGAGCAAGCACCATTGTACATGGAGGCCTGATCATGTTTTCTAAAAGGAAGTGGAGAAAGATATCAGAATCAGTAGGAAATACCTATATTACAGCATGAGACTAAATGGATTTCTTTAGATTGTAGAGCAGGGGCTAGGAACTAGTGAATATTCCTTGTAAATAGTCCACGTTTTTGGCAACAAAAAATGAGAGGAGCTGTTTAGCTTTAAAAAAAAGAAAAAGAAAAAAGTCCTGTAGGGTCTAAGCGATGCGTACTGTAAGGCAGTGAAGTGTGAAAGAGAATTCCAGCAAAAATAGTGGAGGTAGGAAACGGAATGAATTCTAATCTGAAGATTGATTGGTTTATGAAAAATATGATTTTGTGGCTGTTATGATATTGTTTTTTTGTTTTCTTGTCTATGTTAGAAAGTACTCTCACTGAATCTGGTGCAGGCATATTCTAGTTTCCTAAATTATCATTATTTATTGTGGAGAAAAGCATTTACTACATGAGATGATCTTAACCAGTTAAAAAAAGAAAAAGGACTTGCACTTTCATTTGACTTCCTAATTTTGAAGTTTGACCCTGATCCTGCAAGAATTTGTATGAACTTAAAGAAATGCAAGCAGCTATAATTATTGCAATAGCAACAAACTCAGCATATTGTGAAGTACATATGGGTTACAAGGAAATGTGCTATCACCACCTATATTCAAATAAGATCTCAGAAGACTGTGTGCTGTTAGCTGATAGAATACTATCCAGCTATTCATTTTACAGAATAGCATTCCCAGCAGCTGTCACCATATTAGGGTCTTGAGCTATTCAGTCTGAGCTGAGTGTAGCGATTTGGCAGGAATCACAAATGAGCAGCAGTCGTTGATTTGCTGTGTGGAATATGAATGGCAGAGTACTTTGAGGGTTAACCCTGAAATGCAGTAGATAATTTGAGAAAGATTTTTAAAAAAATATTTGAACCAGAGACTTCTTCAAAACAATAGATTCTGAAATAGGAATTGCATAGATAAATTATGCATTCAAGTCGAGAGATCTCACATCATATAGGATTGTTTTGTCTCTTAGAAGAGTGTGCTGAAAGGGAGACGTCAGAAAATGGAGCAGTCAGAACAATCCATATTTTCACATCTAGTTTAGTTTTGCTGCAACTCTGCCCTAATTATTTAAAACCAGACTAGAACAAGAGTGTCTGCCAGTCCCTCTATTTACACCACCTTTAGGTTTTCTGTGGAGAGAGTACACGAAGTTACCACAATGTTCTGTGACTCAGGTGCTTATTTTAGCATAGGTACCTAATCACCAAATTAATTTTGAAGTAAGCTATTGTAAAGTCCGCCAAATAAAAACACTTGAAAAATCTGGAAAAGACTGATTCTTTAGGTGAAATGGTCCCAAATCCATCATCATGCTGCTGCCAGTACTGTTAGCACATGCTTTGGCATATGCCTTTCTGAATTTGCAGATGTTGCAGATGCTTCAGAGGTTTTGGGGAGTAGAATGCTGTCTTGGGGTGACTCCATCATGTATATCCCCTATCACGGCTTTATGCCAAAACAGTTAATTTTGTGCCTTTTCTGTGCCTTTAAACTGAGCTTGAGAGGGAAGAAAAAAAAAGGACCAAGCAAACTTTTCAAAGCAGTGTCTCAAGGACACGGAGATTACACTCCTCTGCGTGCTCTGGCTGCGGTGGCACGGGGGGAGCATCCTGCTTGCTTTTTCGGCCAGTTTTTGGAGTTTTTTTCCTCTCTCTGGCGTGAGATGGAAAGCTGAACTTTGTTTCCTGGGACTTTGGTTTTTTTTTCTTTTTCCCTTCTTCTCTTCTGGACTGCTTCAACAACATCAGAACACATCGGGAGAATCTTCCCCGAGGCCCGAGGGGGTGGGCCCTCACCAACCCAGCTGTGAGAAGGAGAGAGACCACACCTACAGAAAGACTCTGAAATCTTCCCAGGTTTCTCTCTTCAGCGAGAGATTTCATTATTTAGCATTATTATCCTTTTCTGGTGTGTTTGTTAAATAAATAGTTTTTAGCTCTTTCACTTTCCTTCGAGGAAAATTTCCTTTTTTTCCCGAACCTGGTGGGGGGAAGGGTGGTTGTAACCTGGTTTTTTCTTTCAAAGGATATATTGCTAGATTTTGGCCAAACCGGCACAAATGCATAAATAGCAGTTATTGTTATGGCCATTAACTTCTGGGTTTGGAAAGTCTTTTACATTATGATTGAGAACTTTCTTCCAGATGACAGCCAGAGGCAGTAAAAGACAGAATCTTTAGCAAGATAAGACCCACGTAATTGTATGAAAAATTATAATGATGAAGTTGGACTTTGGATCTCTAATGCAGTTTACTGAAATAAAATTCATTTCCATACAGTTCATGCAGGACTGCTGCTGTTTATAGTAACCATCTTTGCAAAGCACAATATATTATCCCTGCATTAGGAGACACACTCTTTTTCTGCATGAGTTTTTATATTTTAATTTTTTTCTTCATAACATAATCTAGTTGTGAGATATAAATGTAGTTTGCAGAGGGGATTCATCTGGGTTTAACACAGCTTCAATTAACAGTCCAGTAAAAACTACATCAGGTCCTTGACATATTCCTGGACAAGTCCTGACACCAGAACTTCCATAAAGATAATTTCAGATATATTATTTTGCATCATTATATTTTTGAGCCATAATTTTAAAATCTAAAATAAAGTCATTGTCATTTTGCCACAAAGAGTAAATGGGAAAAAGAGTAACTCTTTTTGAATGGCAGGCTCTTGTAATCCAGAACGGGAACAACATAGCTGGTGTTACGACAGCCTGGGCTGCTGATTGAGGGAACACATTTTGTTCAACAAGCCTTGATGATTAAAGGTACATTTTGATCCACACTCTAGATGCAAGCTGAAGCAGATGAGAGAGGAAATCATCATAGAATCATAAAATAGTTTGGGTTGAAAGCGACTTTAAAAGCCATCTAGTTCCAACCCACCTGTCATGGGCAGGGAGATCTTCAGCAAGACCAAGTTGCTCAAAAACCCATCCAAACCAGCCTTGAACAGCTCGAGGGATGGAGCATCCACAACTTCTCTGGGCAGTCTGTTCCAGTTCCTCAGCACTCCCACAGTGAAGAATCTCTTCCTAATATTTAATCTAAATCTACCCACTTTCAGTTTAAAGGCATCAATCACCCCTTCTGCTATAACTACATGACATTTAGTTATATGGCATAATAACTATGAAAGGCTTGAAAGTCCCTCTCTGGTTTTCTTGTACTTCCCTTTAGGGGCCTGAATCCTCACAATGAAATGAAATTGCTAGTTTCTCTTACTGAGAGATGCTGAAGCAGAAATGCACCAAGTAATTCCACTTGTACCACTTTATTAGCAAAGAATATAGGATGCTTACCATCCTTAGCACCTACTACTAGTAAGTAAAACTGACTAAGTCTTGTCAAGTCTCACTAATTGCTGCAGAGTCTAGATCCTTCTGTTATTTCTTAAGAGCTTAAGTGTATTTTCTTTTTTGGATTCTGCTGTATCTGTATCATCTCCTGTTTTCTGTTCCTCTCTTTGAACCTCTTAAACTCTGTCTGCTAGTTCCTTTCCTTGTCAGAGGCTGGCAAGTCCACCAGAGAGTGTTGATCCTTATCTTTCAGATCTTGAAGTTCTTGTCTGTCACATCACCTGTTTCTTCTTCCTTTGTGCCTGCATATGCTTTTAAATTGCCTAACTCTAATCAATATAATTATTAGATTAGATTGCCCCCAAATTACACGTTCTTTGTTGCAGCATCAATTTTTCATTGTTGCTTTGTCAGGGTACACTATGTGGTGATAGAGAGATAGGCCCTGAAGGCCAGAGAGAGCCTCTTTCCTGGGCCCAAGGTGACCCTGGGACTGTATCCAGGTCACCGGGGATGGGCGGAGAGAGGATTGTGAGTTTGTGGACAGGGATGGACCTGTGAGAGGTGATGGTTGTAGTTTGTGACCTTAAAGGGTATTGTTTACCTGTTACCATAATAGGCAAAATCTGGGCACTACCCCAGGTGATTGGGGGACACTGTGGTGAACATCTTTCCTGTTTATATGATGTTATATCCTGGGTGTGCTGATATTTAGGGGGAATTCTGGCTGCGCAATAAACAACTTTGCATCTCCATCTTGTGTGTGGAGTCCATGCCCATGTGTGATCACTGCATTGTTTCTACTCCACTGAGGTTATCTTTGTACCCGCACTAGCTCTGAAATTAACTTTTACATAAAGGCTGCCTCAGCCTTCTAGAAATGTCCTCAACCTTCTGGAATCTCTTTTATGAATAGAGATTTTATTGTGGTCTCATCCTTAGGACTTTCCCCAGAAGAAAGGAGAATATCCACACTTTTCCCCAGGTACCAGCAGATATCTCTTCCTCTGATAGGATGCAAGGGAAAGTACTTGCTTGGCAGATTTCATGGATGGGTCTGACAAACCAAAATGTATGTATCCTTGAAGTACTACACCTTAACTAGCTAGGTGAAATAGGTATCTGATGTTATAAATTACTTTCCTGATATTTTCTAATATGCAAAATAAAATATGAGGTATATTATAAATAAAGAGATACTTTATTAAGTGCTCAAGATTTGAAACAACCACAGTTAGTAAAAAGGTATGGCATGGTGGTGTGAAGTGCTATGAGACAAGCTTCCAATGCAAATTTGAAAAAAATTTGCCCTGAGAGCTGCTCTGTAGCCTTCATTCTCAGAGGAATGATAGACGGTAATCATAACCCGTCCCTACCCTTCCCGGAAACATTACTTCTGACACCATAAATTATACTGGACCCTTTTCTTTCCAGAATTTAGAATTGGACTATACCTCTTTATTGCTTCCTGCTGTCTCTTTTCTTTTCCCCAATAATGCATGGACATAATGTAGACCTTTTTTATTTCTATAATAAGAAGACAATTTATTATTCTCTAGTCGAATTTAGGAGAAAAAGACCAAGGACAACATCTCTTTGTTATACCTGCAATATAATTAGAAACAATGCAGAAAGATTTAGATGGTAGGTCAACTGACAAGTGTATGATAATAAATCAAAAATGCAAATGAAAAATCAATGTACGCACAAAAAGGAAAGATGTCAGAGATTTCTGGCCAAGAAACAGAAAAAGTTTGGGAGTTATTGTGTGAAAAATCTGTCAGTTCCTCAGTGTAGTGCAGTTGCAGTGCTGAAGAAAAACATGTTTCTCAGATTGTACTGTTAGCAGTACAAAATCAGTGATGGATATTCTACCTAAAATTGTCACTACAGCTCACTTTAATATTGGTGTAATGCAACGTTGCAATGTATGCCACTGACTTTCAGAGCTTAAAATGGTAAAAAAAGAAAAATCCCTTAGATTGTAAGGATCTAAACAGAAGAAAAGTTTAAATTAGACTTTATCATAATTTAAAAATGGAAAGATTCACTGGAATTTACTGAAATTTCATATTTGTGACAGTAGTTAGTGAATATAAGACTCGGTGTCATTTCTGAAACAAAAATACAAAAAATACCACCATATATAAATTGCTAAACTAGTGGAAGCAAGGCAGAAGTAATAAAAATAGGTTCAGACACCTGATAGAAAGCATAATGTTATAATGATATACTAAGGATAGCTGCTGAAAGAACCAAAAATAATGAGAGTACGGAGCACAGTCTGTGGTAGTAAAGACGGCTTCAGATTGTGCTTCTGCATTACCCCTTACTGGGGAGCAGCAACCAGTTGGGAGGCTGGTCTGTAAAATAAATTATGTGAGATAAATATTTTTTTTTCCTAGAGCCTTTTTTTAGCAATCCAGTGGAGGTGGAAATTTGCAAATGGAGAAAGGCAGTGAGAAGTGAATAGAACAGGTGGGCAATGGGGTAAAGCTGGTCGACAAGTTTCAGAAAGGAGATAGGTTTCTGCACTGATAAGGCAGAGAGGTTTGAAAGAAAAAGGAAAGGAAAAGTTGACAATGGTTGTGAGCATCAGAAAACATTTTATTTAGTATTTATTTGGCTAAAAGAAAAAAATTAAAATTATTTCTCTGATAGCACTGATTTTATGTGTCTCATCATCATAATAACTGCATTTTAAAAACAATAAATTTATCATCTTCATGTGACTTTGATATGGGAATTTTGCCCACATGGGGGAAAAACATTGCTAACATTTGCATAGGAAGTCTGAGTCAAGGCAGGAAATGGTAAACAGCCTCATCTCATCACTGAGCAGGCTGTACAGATTGCTCACAGTTAATCCATCTCTAGAACAGATGTTTATTGGAGTTTTAAACTTCATGCTCTTGAAAGCAGGTCTGAATAAGGAAAGTAGTGGAAATCCTCACAGAGACTGGGCATATGCAAATAGTGTCTACAGTTTGAAACCAGGAAACTTAATACACGGTGCCAGGAAGCCAGTCACTTTTGACCCCAGACTGTATACAGGAAAATAAAGCCTGTCTGGGTTCATATAAAGGAATTCTATACCCATATGAGAGAAAAGAGGATGCTCCATGTAGAACACCTAAAACTCTGGACAGGTTTCATGCATATTTTCTAGGCTTCCTACTCACAGAGCTCATAATCCCAAACTGGGTGATGTTGCTTACAAGCAGAAGACACAAAAGATTGCTGTGCAGCATCTGAGGTGTAGATAGAGGTGAAAGTGTGTAATTTGGCCTCGTAGCTGAAGGTTGCAACAAATTTTTGCATGAATCTGAGGGGATAGGAAAAGACAGAGAAAGAAAGCAGCTGTAAATGCCCCTTTGGCTCTAAGTGAGATTATTTAGTTTCATGCATGTAGTTGTGAATGAGCTGGTACCGCTTATGAATAAGACTTGTGAACATCAGTGTTCACAAAGCCAGACAGTGATTAACTGGGATGCCACTATGAGATTTCAGTTCCCTCTATGGATTGAGCTTTGTTAGCTTCATTTTCATGTAATTATTACATTTTTACACATTAAAACTGCAGTTTCATAATCCTGAGGACTTGTGAGTAGGAGCAAAAATTGGAGAGGACCATTTGACTCCTAAATTCTGGCAGTAAATATGATTTAGAAGGGAGATTTGGGGTGGTTAGAAGGATAGCAGCATGGGTATTTGGTGTGGGGTTTTGGTTTTTTTTTCCAAGTACCTATCTATAATACTAATTTTTTAGGCTTAATGATAAATAATGTGAGCATTTAAAATAAAACTCTATTTTTAATGCATGGTAAGAGCAGTATCTCCTGTAATTATCTTTCTTAAGATACCCCTTGGAGGAATAATTCTGACTTCTAGCTAAAGTAAATGTTTTGATTTTTTTACAACCTTTTTGATTTTTGTTTATTCCTCCAACATCAGTAAAATTTCATTTTTCCAGGGTTAACGGGTTGGGAGAAAGTGAGAGTCTAATCAACTATCCAAACACCATACAGAAGAAAATGCTTTATAGCAATGTGAAATCTTTCTCTATAAAAAGATCAAGCTAAAGCTTGATGACCTATGGAAGAAAAAAATTAACTCATACCTTGAAATTCAGATTAGTATAATCTGAGTATATTTTTTTAAAAAAAAAACCTCCTTGATATTAAAAAAAAAAAAAATGTCTGGAAGGCATAAAATTGACATGTGCGAACAGTAAGAAACTCAAGAACATCAGGAGCAGTTTCAGCAATGATGAAGCTAAAAATTGGTGAAGGGCAACATTTCAATTCTCCACACAAATCAATATGCCTGTATTTCTAACTGTATAATTATAAAATACGTTATGTTCTAAAGTGAGCATTTACCGAAATTAATGAGAGAATTACCAAAGTAGTTGGACTCTCTTAAAGTGTGTTGGTGATGATCATTACAGGGATTTTGCTGGCAGGCATTCCTTATTACCAGAACTGTAAGACTACATTTTCTAGAAAGTCATCAAAAAAGAAGTTTTATATCTTCATCTTTGAAAGAGGATATGAATACCTGCACTATGCAAGTAGCAGAGCTTGACAAGTGTGATGCCAAATTAAGGTCTGCAGTTTCAAAAGTTTTAGCTACACTAAAATATTCCATGCTGCACTTTTAGCAGACAGCCTTTATAGGGAATTCTTGTTAAAGTTGGGTACGTTACTTTTAGTAAGTTTCCTTAACAGACTGCTAATTTTAACAGATGTACTAGCTTTGTATGGCAAGGTTTTGGTGGTGGGGAAGCAACAAGAGTGGCTGCTGTGAGAAGCTGCCAGAAGCTTTCCCCATGCCCAACACAGCCAATTCCAGCTGGCTCCAGGACCCACCTGCTGCAGGTCAAGACTGAGCCCATTAATTATGGTGGTAGTGCCTCTCGGATAACAGGCTTAAGAGCAAGAAATAACTCCTGCACAACAGCAATGGGAAGACAGGAGTGAGAATGTGTGAGGGCAGCAGCTCTGCAGAGGTCAGTGAAGAAGGAGAGGCAGGAGCTGCTCCAGGCACTGGAGCTGAGATTCCCCTGCAGCCCATGGTGAGGCAGCTGTGCCCCTGCAGCCCATGGAGGACCATAGTGGAGCAGAGATCCACCTACAGCCTGTGGAGAACTCCGTGCTGGAGCGGGGGGATGTCCAAAGGCTTCTGTGACCCTATGGGAAGCTTGTGCTGGAGCAGGCCCTGTTGGCCCATGGAGAGAGGAGCCAACACTAGAGCAGGTGTGCTGTCAGGACTTGTGACTCTGTGGTGTCCCATGTCAGAGCAAAGAAAGACTGCACCATGTGGAAAGGACACGTGCTGGAGAAATCAATGAAGATCTGCAGCCTATGGGAAGAACTCACATTGCAGAGGTTCATGGAAGACTGTTTCCTGTGGGAGAGATCTCATGCTGAATCAGGGCAAGAGTGTGAGGAGTCCTCCACGTGAGGAGGAAGGAGCAGCATAGGCCCCATGTGACATACTGACCACAACCCCCATTCCCTGTCCGTTTGTGCTGCTGTGGGGAGGATTAGAGAATTTGGGAGTGAAGTTGAGCCTGGGAAGAAGGGATGGTTGTGGGGAATGTGTTTCAGGATCTGGTTGTACTAATGACAGGAATTACTGAGTTATTTCTGTGTCCTTGTCTTGACCCACGAGTTTTATTTTGTCTCCCCTGTCCAGCTGAGGAGGGCAGTGATAGAGCAGCCTTGGTGAGTATCTGGCATCCAGACAGGGTCAATCCCCCAGCAGACAATTGCACACTGAATTCTTCAAAGACCTACTTCACAGCTAAATTGTGTCTCCTAGTCTTTTTTTTTTTTTTTTTTTAATTTTTTTTTTTTTATTTTAGAGGGAGCATAAGCCTACTGACTTTAATGTTCCAAATTAATAATGTTCCAAATAAGACATTTTAGCTTTTGTTCGGATTTTTTTTAATCAAAGAAATTAACTACAGAAGTATACATTTCCCTTCAGAGAGCATTTGAGTGCATACCAATGGGAAAATTTTTCTCCTAAGTTATATGGTTGTTAAAGCCAATGAGTTAGAAGAATCCCAACTCTTTTAGGTGAGAGCACACACTTTGTTGCATTTTTCTGGGTTTCTGAGATTAGAAATAATGAGACACACTCCAGCCAGTGATTCCTCCCACTCTGTGAAAACTCAAAAGTAGTTTTCTGTCACATCTTATTATGTTTCAGGAGGGAACTCCTTGCAGAAACCTGGGGATGAAGAAGAGAATCCAGCCATTCTAAGGTTAGCAGAAAGACATAAAAGAGGGCAGCTGCCCTAATCGCCTATGAAGCAGCCAAGCAGAAACATTTTAACATCCAGGCCCCTTTTTTGCTCTCTCTCTCCTCTGAAAGCAGTACAAGTGGGAGTAAAACAGCCTGAAGAAAGAGATATGCTGGTGGAATGCATAAAGTTCCTGGGGCTGGGTGTGGAGGGGACCCAAGGACTGTGTGAAATGCACCAGTAAGTTCTGGGAAGTGTTAGACCTATGGGTGTTAACCTTAATATAATTAAGGTATATGTGTGGTTTCTCTCCTGTTTGAATGTAATTGTTGTTTAAAGTGTTAGTTTTAAGTAATATTTAGATAAACTTACTGTTAGAGATTTTTTTTAAGCCAGCCTTGTAATGCTGAAGTTAAAAATTTTGCTTGCTTTGTGAACATATGAGGTTGGGAGAATAGTAATGAATGGACTAGCAAAATACAAACCCCTTAAATATATCCATCCTAGTTTCTCCCCACATTCTTTCAAGAGGATTTTGAGGCTTGGTAATGACAGTCATGCACAGGAAGACTGTTAGATTCTGTAAGTGAAAATGGCTGCATGTCACATAGTTATCATATATCTGTGTTTATCTACATTTTCTCCTTTTCCCCACTGAAAAGTCTTATGTAGATAGAATTTGAAAACTGTGAGCACATATCCTGGGATATCTAAGCAAGTTGAAGCCATTCAGGGAACTTTTTATCTACGCCTGAGATTATATGGACAGTTCAACAGAAAAAGGCTGTGTACAGTGACTGAGCTGCACCTTGGACAAATCAAACTCACTAAATACGTACTGCATATCTCAGGCAGATTTCCATCTTTGAGTTCCTGCAAAAAATAAAAGAGAACTCTGATTTTCCCCTCTGCAGAGATGTATTGAAATAGACATAAAGTCCTGAATTGATTTTACCTTTTGCTTTTGACTAAATATTTCCATCATATTCCTTTTTCTCCATCCCCTGACAAGAAATATGAGAGGGAGAGGAAGGAGGCAGCAAAGTCTAAGAAGATTTGGGAGACCAGATTTTATTCTTAACCATGTTGTACAGCGGATTGAAATATGTCTCTTTCTACAACATTTTGAGATGCTAGGGCTAAAAATGCTTCTGTAATGAGGCTTTATAATTATCATTGCTGTTCATATTTAAACATTCATCACTATTTTATGATTCTAAGTAAGAGAAAAGTAAGGAAAAGGTTGTATTGGAGTGACTCCAAAGAATTCCTTTTCACTAGTGTTTCAAGTTTGTCACTTTACTATAAATTGTGTTATTTTCATTCATACTGAAATCAACTATCCAACTTCAGAAAAGCAAATTCAGTTAAACAACTGTTCAACTCTTTATTAACCATAATACATGGCTTACTCTGTGCTGTTCTAAATAATTTCCTTTCTTTTTGTTTCCTATATTTTTACTCTATGGAGGTGCAATACAGGTCAGAAGATCAGAATTTTCAGTCTCTTACAGAATATATATTTAGAGGCTTGCTGTACTCTCCAGAAATGCAATTGGTACTGAAGGGGCTTTTTTTGCCCCCCTTGATAGGCTGTGAGCTGAAAAGGACACTCCATTTTACTTAAATAGTCTAGCTGACAAATTATGCTCTTTAATTCTACTTAGGAAACTGTCTTCTACATTAACTAAACATCACCCCCCTCCTCGGCCATACTTGACATTTAAAGCTTAAGCAACTGCAGCCTGCTTCTAACAAGTTCTCCTTCAATATAAATTAAAATGACGTGGCGTTGAACAAAATCATCCAGTATCAAGCAGTGCACTCCTTGGGGATTTCTTTAGTACTGTTCATGTATAAATAGAGGAATTCAATTAAAAAGTAACCTAAGCCACTATGCAAACTTGCAATATGAGCAGAATGCAATGTAACTTGTCAGAGACCTCACCTCATATGTTGTATATACGTACACACACACATACATGTGCATATAGGCACACATATAGAGGCCTAGAATGTTCCTAAACAAAGAATATCTTCTGCTTTCATGATTTGTGATGGTTTTATTTTAAATGGAATTATATCTTGCTTTATTTTTCTTCTTACACTTACTATAATGAGCTTCCTCAATGGCAGTATCCTGGAATTTTAAGATCTGTAGGATGCAGTTATAGTAGCTTGCAAAGTAAATGGTTTGAATTAAACTCCACAGATTTTACCCAGGTTTATCTCCACAAGCTCAGTTTTACCATCTATGAATATTAAGAGTGGAATTTTGTACTTGAAACTACCACAGAACAAATGACGTCTGCAGATTCTCTGTAACTTGCCAAGTTACTTAAAGTCAAGACTGATCCCATTTGAGCTCCTCTAGATTTCTGTCTTTTGAATGACAAGAATAGATAGATTGATTTAGCCACAACCATGTGAAGAGAAAATGGAATCATCTTCTGAAACAGGTTGGAACATAATCATGATTAGATTCTTTGGGCTCACTTGAAACCATCTCTGCACATATTCAGAAGATAATGCATGGCAAAGATGACTTTTTTCTTAATACCCAGCTGTGTGTTAAATTTAAATTAAAAATCTGTTGAGCTCTGCTTTTTTGATTATTTTCACATTCAGTTTGAATGTGATATTTTTAAAATAGCTTGGTAATATTAATGAAATTATTAAGTTGTGCTTATATAACATAACATCCAAAACTATTCTGTTGAGCATTGAAAATGTACTTGTAGGGGCAGCAGATCATTCATTAACTAGTGCTTGCATGTCCTCCCTGTTTCGCTGTTAGTGATTATCAGTTAGTGTCTCAGGTGGGAAGAGCACAATGTCAGTGGTTTTACATACATGTGATTGAAATACTGAAAAATTAAACCTCAAATATGTTTACTTACTGTTGTCCATTCTGGAATTTTAAAGACTGGACTAACTCTTTTTTTGGGTGATGAAAATGAATAAATGACAAATGCACCTATCCCAACTCCTCCTTCTGTATAATTTTTTGTTATTTTTTTAATACCAGTTACAGTTTTTCCTTCAGGTTAAGCATTTCTCTGTTTTTGTGAATAAACACAAAATGTTCTGGGAATGGGATGATAGACTTATTGACATGTTATTATAAATATAGATGTATTTGTTAGTGTAATATAGTTGAGGATGTTTTAAATCACAGCCTGTCTTTTAATGTTCTAAGCAGCTGTACTTCCAACAGATGGGTTGAGTATTGAGCTTCTTATAAGTAGTTTAAACAAAGGACCAACTAATCTACCTTCTTGGATCTTATGTGCATTTCATGCATGGGAACAAGTAAGGTCCTGCAAGAGATTAGTTTAAAATATTTTTCAGAGACACGAAATTAATTATGGAATCACAGAATCATAGAATGGTTTGGGTTGGAAGGGACCTTAAGGATCATCTAGATCCAGCCACCCCGCCATAGGCAGGGAGCCCTTCCACAAGATCAGGCTGCTAAAAGCCCCACCCAACCTGGTCTTCAAAACTTCCAGGGCCAACCACAACTTCTCTGGGAAACCTGTTTCAGTTCCTCACCATCCTAATGGAACATTAAAAATTACTCTAATATTAATTTTCAATAAAATTGATCAAAAAAAAAAACCCCTACAAAAGCCATACTTGCACAAGAACATAAACTATTAATCTAATACTTTAATTTAAGGGGTTTTTTTTTCTGCAAGAATATACTATTTGTAAAGATGCTGTCAAGTCCTAAAATAGTGTTAGAGAAACACCTAGGTTGCTTACTGATATGGTTTGACAGTTACAAGATTAATTCAAGGAAGTACTTAAACATGTGCCTAACTTTAAACACTGCTTAAATCTCATCAACTTTAATGAAATTTAATTGCATATGCGAGCACTCTCAAAGAATAAGATAATTTCTGAAAATAATGTTTTTAAAGAGAGTTTGCTATATGAAAAATCTCGAACTGTGACTTTTTAGCTGTAGTAATACTCCTGCTTAGTAAGTGAAGTAGTTTTATTAGTTTTAAAGTAATTTTATCTGGCTTGCTTTAGGAGTAGCAAAAGTAGTGAGTGTTTATTTTATTCTTTAATGCAGATGAATGGAAAGAAGCAGTAATTTGAAGCATAGCTGGTTACTTTTATCCTTGGTGCAGCCCCGTTGGCTTCTGTGTAATGTTGCTAGGGATGAATTTGGTCTGCTGTTGGAAGACGATTTGTTCTGACTGCATGTGACAGCATAATTTAGTAAAAACATATTAAACGTACCATTTAGGCACCACACTTCTAGCATTTTTGAGATCCATAGGAAAGATGTTCAAGCACATATGGTAAATTGCTCCCTGGAATTAATGGTCTGGTTTGATTGTTGTCTACAAGATTAAAAATAAATAGGAAGTTTTTGAATCAGGAATTTCAGAGGAAAACTGTGAGAGTTGATAAGCACACTTAATATACTATCTAGATGGACCATTAGTTTGATTTGGCATGTCAGTTCTTATGTACCTGAAAATAGCTTTTCAGTACACAAATGCCAAAAGGAATTTCGTCTCAAGCAGAGGTTAGAACAAGTTAATTTTATTTTAAATTATTTTGGTTTGTGAATGTTAAAAAATAGAATGATCAATTTTAGCAGAGTACATACATCTTAAATGCATAAGTTCAATACATTTAAGAAAACACAAATGAATTCAACCTCCTACCTTTCTTGTGTTGTGGGAATTCAGGTATTCCCAGACTCAAACCAACAGCTGCAGATGATTTTGAAAAAAAATGCAGACTCCAGATATATTTGAAGTTTAGCTTATTTTATTTACTGTACTTCCATGTCAAAGTGCATGAGTTTTCTCTGTTCAAAAGTGATCTTTTTTTGTGATCCAAGGGGCAACTTCTGAACCATTCAGGAATATAATTTATGCACTTGATGCTTTTGTTAAAGATCTATGAAATGCTCAGTTTTTCAAATTGGAAATATACTGAATTACGAAACATCCTTATAAAGGAGGAAAGTAACAGATTGATGATTTTTTAAGATGTGCTTGAATACTCATGGAATCTGAGAGCTGTACTGGTCATGTATTTGCTTTTTGCATGTGAATTTTAAATATATTGCAGAGTTTGTACAACTGCAAATTGACTCAAGTGTAAATTCAAAATAGATCAAGTATTGCACCAAGGCTAATTTTATTGCACAGCAACATCTACTAGAGGATCTAAAGATCAGGCAACAAAGCAACCAGCTGATAGGTTGATTTTTTTGACATCTGAATGAAGTTGAAGTACTATGCCTCTGTGTCATTTGTTTGTTACACATTGGTTTAACTACTTTGAAAGTTAAGATGGAGAAACAGTGCTTTTTTTTTCTTAAATCATTATTGGTTTTTGACAAAAATTTAGTTAGGGCAAGGTTTGAAAGAAGACAGCTATTATAAACTTGTTCCTAGGATATTAATGTCTAACAAAATAACAAGGTCTCACACTTCACTTTCCCCATTGAAGAGCAGTGACTTCTGTCATTAAGTCTGCAAGTTACCTTAGAAGGTATCTGAGCTACTTAACCTTTTTTCTTTTTTCTTTTTTTTTTAATTTTCCTGATGGTAAATTCCAGCTGTACCCTTGAATGGCTGTGACCACCTGTTCTCCCACACCTGTTTCAATTTCTAAACCATATGTTGCAGTCACAGACTAGAACTGCTATAGATACGTGCTTTCTCATAAATATTTCATAGGCTTCCTAGTCTCTGTCATTAAAAATAATTTGAAAGCATTGATTTGCTGAAAATCAGGACGGAAAATAGTTTCTCAATATTACCTCTGCTCCTTAGACAAGGAGTTTTCCTGGTTGCTGAATCATAAAAAATCCTCATAGAATTATCAGCATATTGCTTTCAGATACTGGTGTTATCTTTTCAAAATGAACTCCACTGTGATCAATGGTAAGGAAACAGAGGATACATTAACTTGCTGTAACACAAGTACATTTGCAAACAGTCATTTATAGGGTGATATTTCCTAGACTAAGTGTTCAGAAAAGTTTTGCAATCACATGTTCAAGTGGAAAATTTCTTAAAATTACTCTGTGTTAGGCAATTCGGATAGTTGGCTACATCCTCTCCTGGTGTACACTACACCTTCTAAAATTCCTTTCAATAAAGATGTAAAAATTTGTACATTGAATGTACAAAAGTATGTAAGTGCTCTACCCACTGGTATGGACACCTGTAAGTTCATAAACTTTTAAAATATGATAGGCTTGGATGTTAAACTATAGTGCACCTTTCATTCTCTCAGTAATACTGTGAAACCTCATTCAAACTATATTCAGTCTCTTAAACTGGCCCCTGAACAGGAAAACTTCCATACCCATGCAAGATGGATGCTGCTGATAGATAATAAAACCATTTCTCATGAAATCAGCAGGCTGTGTTTTAGATCCATTCTTTGGACTTCTAATCTCTTCTACAAGAAAATGTGGATCCCCTTGCCTCCCACGGGCATATATCTTCACTTCATCATCTTGTGCTGAATTGATTTGGAAAGGAAAAGAAACTCTTGTACATAAACATGCTTTCCGAAGCCATTTGCCTGTGCTGGAGGTTGAGAAGGTCTTATGGAATCCCTTTATGCCTGACTTTCATCCACTGTAAAGCATTTGGAAGAAGTGGAATTGCTTGCAAAATGATTTGTTATGGCATGGACTTTATGTTTCACTTTCACCTTCAAAATGAACGAGGAGTGTATATTTATTACACTATGCAGGGGTAGTGAATCAACATGCGTGATGCAGAGCTGAATGTTTAATTAATATCATGGATAAACCGGAATAATATTATGCTCTTTGTCTATTATTGTTGAAAGAGCAGCAGCTGCCAACATAAAAAGTCAATTATGTTTGTAATAGCTTGTACTGGTGAAAATAAAGGCTGCTGGAGGTGGTATGCATTTCTTCTTTGTTTCTCTACTTTCTTCACTCCTCTTGTGCTTGTCTTTTTCTTCCCTGTTTTTGTTTACTATATATTCAGTTCACTGATTACTTATTCAAAAGGAAAGTTGTAGTATTAGAAACAAACCACTGCTTGCTTGCTTCTTCTTTTCCCCTTCCTTTTCTTTGGATTTCTTATGTCCTATTCATTTTCATAGTCATTCTAACTTGTTTTAAATGCAGTTGATAGAAATTGCAGTATTCCTACAAGACTATCAGGAAAAGCTAATGCTTCAAGCTATGACTACTGTAGCTTAAAAAGTGTTCCTAAACACAAAGCTCAAGGTATCAAACCCTACAGATTTTCAGTGTCTAAAACTTAATTTTAGCTTAACTTGCTCATTGATCTGTCAGAAGTTTGGTTTATTATTTGTCTTGTAATGTTTAAGAGAACTTCATACTAAAAGTTAAAGTTCCTTGTGTTGTGCAACATAGAGTATCCACAGAGTAAATAGAGAAATATTCATCCTGATTTAGGCCAAGAATTTTGTATTTAATAGACATGCTCTCAATACTGATTTTAACATTATTTTAGAGAAAAGAAAAAAAAAAAGACTTTGCAGTATTTATCTGTTGGAAGTTTCAGGATATGAGATGGAGTAATTTTCCTCATTTTATTTTGGTATTGTTTTCACCTTGTCATAAGAGAAAGTCTTGGATGGATTCTAGTTTCCTGATGGTACCTCTGGTAGTAGGGATGTAATATTAACTGAAACCACTTCATTATCTTTACCTATCATCTGATAGACTTTCGGATGTTTAGGTCATCTGTCGGCACAAGGAGAACTGGTTTTAGCCACTGGTGCCACCACTGGACTGGTTGACTCAGAGATTGCCTTCAGCCCCTTTCTCCTTTTCGCTTTAAAAAACTTCATCTGAAAATGCCTAGGTTTTTTTGATTTAATACAAGCCTTGGGGTTTCTTGTCATTCCACTTTAAATTTAGACCTTTTCTGCTCAGAAACAAAGGACTATGGCTCAGTTCTCTGAGTTGTAATTAGTGAGTTCAATGCAAAGAAGATAAATTAATTGAAACTGATGGAACTTGGTTTATCATCCCTGGCTTTTCAATATGAATTTTTCATGTTTTATTTTACTGTGTGATTGTCTTGATTTCTAATGTCACAGATCTGCTGAGATGTTTTGATACCAGCTTAGTCTTTCCGTATTATTTCCAAAGTCATGTTCTTGTGTTTTCCTCCATATGCTTAACTAAAATAGCAAAATGCCTTCCTCTAGCTACCTAGTGACATTTGGTACAATGGAGAAAGAGAAAGAAAGCCTTTTAATTGGTAGTTCCATGTATGAAAACAAGCAATTAGTTTCTGACACATAAGATATGACAGAGAAATTTATTCAAAGAAGTTAGGCTGTAGCAAAGTTATGGAATCTGTTTATGGAATATATAGAAACAAGAGCTCAACATCACAATCTTGGTGCCTTGTCACAAAACATGAGGCTGGGGCCATCCTTGAAATGAAAGAAAATGCAACTCAACTAGGAAATGAAAGTGTTTTATGTAAATAGGAATGTGATGGTGCAGTGACTAAAAACCCAGACTAAGCACCAAATGTGGCCTTCTAAGATCTTACTATTCAGAACATACATGTGCAAATGTGTTTCTACTTGTTCATGCTATGCTTCAGACAGGAAAACTTTCTGTATTTGACTGAACTATGCTACTAGGATTGAATCCATGCTTTGTTTTAACTCTGCCACGGGAAAAACCCAGTACTACTCTTATTTGGCCACTATGACTTATCCTTTTAAGGACTGGACTAACATGCTCCTGTCCTTACACATGTGCTCTCTTTTGAATGGGGCTAATAGGCAAACTATAGACAGAATGTGGAGGATAAACTAAACATCAAGATGAAACCTGGAATGCTCCAACATTACAAAAATAAAAGCAAAATGAATCACATCTTAATGTTTTGCTCTCCAACAGTAATGAACAAGTCTTAAACCAAGGTCCTCAGAGTGTTTATAGAGTCATTCACCATCAACCATGGAAGGTGGAGATCTGAGACTTTTTAATCTTTTTTCCCCTCTTAAAAAAAAAAAAAAGTTTGTGACCACATTGTCATCACAGAACTCAAATAGTTGGTGATTTAAAGAAAAATAAGATATAGTATTGGTAGATAAGTATAGTTCTCTCCACATGCTTTGCTTTTCCAGCTTCTAAAAGCAAAGTGTGATTGTAAAGTTCCTGCTACCAGGAGGGTCATCCAGAATAACTCTCCTTGAGTTTAAGTGAAAGAAAATGTATCTGTTTTTTCTTTTTCTTTTATAGTGTTTTTTCAGGGGAACGAGGGGAAAATGCTGTATGTCCAAGGTTTGACAGGTATGTTTTTCAATCAGAGAGAAGCAAACATTTATTTTGCTACTAGAATACAATTACATTCCAGTAAACACCAAGGTGACAAAACCCCAGG
Organism: Ifrita kowaldi; assembly: GCA_013398055.1. Classification (NCBI taxonomy): domain Eukaryota; kingdom Metazoa; phylum Chordata; class Aves; order Passeriformes; family Cinclosomatidae; genus Ifrita; species Ifrita kowaldi. The sequence goes on from VZRS01006708.1 coordinate 331,560, forward strand.
GTACTTTCCTACAGCCATAGGGTTTATAAGTTAAACAGTCTCACATTAGGTTAAACTCGAAGCTGGTGCAAGTTATTCAGTGGGAAGGTTGAACAAAGGTCCTCAGAGTTATAGCCATTGATTCTGGTTAGTGATATAATGATTAATTAGATGTCACTCAAATAGTGATGTGTCAATAACAGCTTGCTGGGCCCCAGTAACAGGTATCATTAAGTAAAATTTAGTGTGAGCTCTAAACCCTCCTACTGTTACTACTTTTCTTAGTAAAGCTTAGAAGCAGTTAACAATAGCGGAGTCACTTGGCTTTCGCTCTAATTCACACACATAACCAGACCATTCATTGTCACCAATTCAAAGCCATCTGAAAGAGGCAGAAAAAGAGAAAGACAGAGAAGTGATGCAGCTAAGGTAATAAATGAGGCTGTCCAGGGAAGTTTGGGAATAGGCTAGCCTTAATGTTTCCTTGTGGTTTCTTTGGAGGTCTAGGGAACTTCACCTGCTGCAACTGTGTCTTGCTTTCTTTATGTTGTAAAAATCTTAAAAATGTGCTAACAATGGAGGCAAGGTGTTGTAGGGGCATACAATTTTTCTTTGATTCTATCCTGGAATGACTTTAGGTTGCTTTCAAAATTCAGTAAGATGAATGATGGACATGGGAAAGTTTCTGTGATTTCCTGTAAGTACTTCAGCCATGTTAATATACCTTAAGCAATCTAATTTTATTTACTGCTCCTTATTAAATATATATTCATGCCCAGCCAGAAAAAAGGAAAGTTAAAAGCACAATTTAATTGTAACTGGATTTATTAATTTCTGTTTTATTTTGGGGCTAGCATTGAGTAGCCTAATCCACTTTAATTTCAGTAAGGTTTCAGCTCCTAACTGTGTCTGTGAAGTGGGGTCTTGGAATGTTTTCACTTTAAATATCTCATGGAAAAAATAAGTTTCACTTTGGGATGAGAAGCGAGTTATCTCTTGACAAAACAAGTTACCAGTTTAGAAATCCTGTACAGGTGGAGGCAGTTAAAACACAGACTCAATAAATTCCCGAACCTGGAAACCTAAGGCTGCAAGATCCGAAATACCCTTTCTATTAAACCATTTGTCCTGGTTTTACTGAGTGCAATTGTCAACACTTGCTGAATGCGAAATGACTTTTTCTCACTGGGAGAGCTTAGCTTGTTTTTGTTTAGTAATTCTTCCTTCGTTTTGAAAAAGAAATCTCAATCAAATTTAAAATTTGAATAAGAACATTTACAGATTTAAACCTCTCTGTTTAACAATATCTTTAAAGGTAGACACAAAAATGACTACATATATTCCTGCCTTTAAATGCATTTATCTGTCATTGCAAATTATTCCAATAATCGTTAAATGAATTCAAGATCTCAATTCAAGATCTCCATTCAAGATCTCCATTCATTGTCTGTCTTGTCACACAATGTTTTTAATCATAATTTGTTATGCTGTTGTAGCTCAAGCAGACACATTTTCTTTTACTTGCTCTTTAGTGCAAGTCCAGAAATATTACTCCAAAAGGACTGTTTTTAGGAGCTAAAAGAACCAAGGGTATGATTAAAATTTGGCTTAGTTGTTATCTGTGGTATATGCTTACCTAGAAGCTTTCTCTCACTGCTGTAATACTTAGAGAAAATGATTTTCTGAATAAGCCTGAAACAAAATTGCTATTCAGGAAGTATAATGAAGCAGTGCAATAGCTAGTATTCTTTTGTTATGACACTGTGGTAGTTTTTGTTCTGTCTCCCTGTGTTCTAATAAAAGAATTCAAAAAATCACTAAAACAATATGGTTTTGTGAGACTTCTTTATTTCTCTTCCCCATGATATCCTGGAGTACAGTGACACTGGTAATCTAAAGTAAAATATCTGACATGGAGGGTAATATGACGATTTAAAAGACATTACAAGTCAAATATACTCCTATTTCTTTTCAGTGTTGATCTCATATGATCAGTTTTTCTGTCAAATAATGTGTCCTCATATAATAATACTAGAAATCATGTCAATATGTCCAGAAACAAAAATCACAATATTTAAGATTGTTCTCTGGAAGTTTAATAATGCTAAAAGCTAAATAAGCAACTAAAGACACTGCTGTACAGAATTATGTCCCTAGGAAAACTACCCAAGAAAAAGAAAAACCTTTTTTATTATGTTTTGCAGAAAATTTCTGATAAAAATAAGAAACTCTGCTGAACCTGCGGTCCTTTATTCTGGCAATTTATAAATAGCAATCCAATGTTCATACCTAAATAAACACATATGGGGTTTGGCTAACGGTTCTGGCCTATTATGAACTATATAGTTTAGACAACTTTTGATTTCAGCAGTAGTGTGATACTCTCAAATAGTAAATAAAAAAAAAACTCCCACAAAAATGGTTAAAAGATCCTGAATAGTATGAGTAAAAGTATTAGAGAGTGATAGGAAGTGCTGCCTTTTCCTGGTCTTAAAATTAAGAGCCTGACACAGTTAAGGGGAAAAGGGATTTTTACCTCAGTATTTATTTAAGGATCCTTAAAGGTGCACCAATGTGCCAAAATGCACACTGAAATGCACCCCGAAATGCACGCACCCAGACGATAGGTCGTGTATATAATTTATAGGCCTTGCAAATTAGCATATCTATCAAAGATTCCTCAATGAGAGGCTCGAAGGAACTCCCCCATCCTGAGGAATCCCCCCAGATGGGCCTATCTTAGTTTACAGGATGCTCTAGGGAAAACCTTGGTTTCTCAGGATAGCACCGGGCTTTCTGGCCTCCAACTGCAAGGCCTCCAGGATGTTTGGTCTCCTGGCTTAACAGAATATTGGGTCTAAGCTAAGTTATCAGACTTAAGGAATCACAAGTATGCATGCTAAAAGCACTGGGGATACATAAAAACTATATAAAAGGGTATATAAAAGGTATGTATATATAAAAAGGCAAAAAATCATCATGGCATCAGAAGAATACCAAGGAGTTTGGATTTGTTTCTTCTAAGTTCTTAAATTTTCTTTAAAGTTGCTAAGTATTTTTTCCTGCATATTACACCATCGTCTTGAGTGATTAATAGTTGTTAAGTTTCATGGAGGGAAAACATTGGCTATTAAAGGCTCCTTCATCTATCAGAGAAAATCACAACAACTAATGTCTGAATGCTAAAATCAAATACATTCAGGTTAGAAATAAAGCGTCTTTACTGTTGCTAGTGTTAACAATTGAAATTACTTATAGAGAAAAATGATGCTTTCTCCACCTCTTGGTATTTCCAGATCAGTCCTGTATGTTTATTTCTGAAAGGTATGATTCAGTCAAACCCATTTATTACTGATGTGACTACAGGAATTTGTTTGTTTACAGGAATTGGTATATTGTTTAGCTTGAGATACGTGCAAAGGCAGACTAAATGCCTCAGTGATTCCTCTTGATCTTGAAGTATTTTATTAGACAAGTCTTTTCAAGTGGAATATAAATATTTTAAGAGTTGAGGTTTTATAGAAAACCATTTTATTTTTATTTTTGAAAGCATCAGCTTCTCCCCTGAGGCAACATTTTACCATGAACACGTACTGTATGTTGATAATGGTCTCTGGTTTTAGTTTTTCCTTTTAAAATTGGCTTCTACTAACCCTATGATAAAACAGGCAGTTTGATTAAATTCTATCTACTTATAATGATCTTGCTTTAGATGTTTACATTATATTTTTTGGGATCTTTTCACCTTTTGAATTACATGAATCTGAAAAAGCTCTGAACCCCAAGGTGGCAGTGGTATGGAAGGAAACCAATCTAACATGATTTGTTGGGATCATTGCTTTAATGCAATTACAGAGGCACATGGTTCACAAAAGAGATGAAGAAAGCTTGAGGAGCCTGTGTGTTGAGGCCGTATAGACCACAAAGCTTCTTGAAAGGTGCCTTCTGTTCCCTAAGAGCTTTCACTTCAGTTTTTTGTTTATATTTCCACTGCATAATTTTAGGGCATTTGGAAAAGAGGGACAGAATTTTTTGTCAGAGAATCACAGATTGGAAGGGACCTCTAGAGACCACCTGATTAAAGAAGTACCACCCACAGCAGGTTGCTCAGGGCCAGGTCTAGTTGGGTTTTCAATATCTCCAGGGATGAAGAATCTTTGAATTCACAACTCTCAATTGCTTGAAAGATGATTTGGTTACTGTCTGAAATATCTCTCTGAAAAGTAATAGTAGTAACATGGGTCGTTTCCAGTTTTCCAAATTCTTCTGCAGAGATTGTTAGAGGCAGCCAAACCTGGTGAACTGGAATGCCTGGGGGAGTCTCCCCAGCCATGCTAGTGAAGCCACTGTGGCTCCCTGTCCCCAGACACAAGTTACTCCCAGTCTGTGCACACAAGTCTAACATGACTGTGGCCACACAGACCCCCATGAAGAGTGGTGCCTGTACTGGCACCTATAAATGCACATAACCATGAGTCTCACAATCAGCTTGAACCTGTTCTTCCCCTCTCCTTCCCACCTGCTCACTAGCTATCTGTTCACATGAAACTGGTTTTGTCATGTTTCCTCTCTATTTTCCCATGTTTGTTCCTCCCAGTTCACCTTGGTCACCCACTTCCCCCATCTTTTGTCCTTACCTTAAGCATACCATAAAATTTTTGAACATTCCCACAGTTAACTTGACACATCCCTTAATAATTTTTACACAATCCACAAACCCTCTTCCCTACTCCATTTTGTGATAAATCCTGTACCCTTGTAGGCAATAATCTCCTTTTAGTCTGAAGGCCTCTGAGAGAGTTTCTGCTGCTGACTCATCTCAGCGGGATTCACACCAGGGACAATAATTTTCTCTTGATCGTTTTAGAGGCAGCTGATTCAGTGTGCTCTAATTTTCACTGATTAGGTTTTCACTGATTGTGTTACTGTGGGTCTTCCACTCATGACTGTTCCTCAGATCCTTGCTGGGTCTTTCTGTTCAATTTGCTTATCCTTTCATCAGAGACTCTACAGACAGCTTGCTTTTAAATGAAGCAAATGTGGAACTTTTAAAGAACTGAAAGAAAATTTCAGATTTTTCTTCCACCAGCTTGCTTTACCTATTTAAGGAAGAAGTTACCCAGTATGGAAACTGAAATAATAATGTATCCCCAGCTTTTCATGCAAACCATAGGAACGATAGTGTGGGGAGTTCAGTTTCTCTCAGGTTTTCTCTAATCTGTACCAGAGAAGCAACATCTGATATTAAATTCATGTCTCTATGTTCAGTATTGCTGGATTTGTGCACTCAATTCCCTGATGGTCTCAAGTTGATCAGATACAGCACAGTTGCATTCCTGTTCACAAAGACCACCTCACAGAGCTCTATGCTGGCTTTCTGCAGCAGTGGAATGGCTGATATGTGATCTGGAATAACGTCTATATGGAAAAAAAGTTAGCTTTTCAAAAATTTTTAATCCTTTTGAACAGACAAAGTGAATTTTTCAAAGCTTTGTCTCTTACAACTGACTTATTTTACTTCCGTCTTTGATACCTTTCTACTTAATATCAGATTGACTGTTTCATGGAACCACAGTGTAAGCTGTAGCTCTGGAGAGTGAAAGTGTGTGGGTATAAGAAGTAACTGCTCTTAGGCAGTGTGAGAAACTATAAAACATTAAAAGTAAGAAATTTGAATTTAAAGAGCAAAAAAAAGTACTTCACCCTCTTTCCATTAAGTCTCAGAAAAGGTCTTCCTTGATCTCTCACTCAATATTTAGTGCCACACAGGTTGAAGATAAATTAATTCCTCCACTTCAAAGTAATAGGATACTAAGCAGGACTTAAAAAGGTGGTTTATGTTCTGCTTTAACCTTTGAGTTGCTGCTTACTCTTTTTGGTTAAACACATGCCAATAAATTTATTAAAGATCATTCATTGACTAATGTCATTAATCATTTATTTGTAATGCTCCTCAGGATTATGGCTCCTGAAATTGCATGTGTTTATTCATTATGGGCCGTGGCTTCTGAAATGCCCCCTATTTGACCCTCATATTTGACATTGGTGAAAAATGACACAAGACTGCTACTTATCCTAGACCTCCTACTTGGAAAATAAAGTAACCTGAGGTCATTAATTTTAGTTGCTATCTGTTAGTAATGAATATGTTCATAAGTAAGTTTCAGTGGGTGAGTGGCTGAAATTAGCATAATTTTTAAAGTTAGAAGATGCTCGTTAAGGGATTACAGGATTACTTTCATTCCTTGCTCTTTTGAAATTAATGTAATCTCACTGACTTCAGACCATTTGTAATTGCTGGTGGACAGTTTGATGTTTCATGAAGCTAGTAGTTAGATCACAGGACTGAAACACAGATGGGGAACTTCAGCGTCTGTGAAACTGTTGTGTCATCATTGTTGTGTTACACAGGCAGGAACACATTACTGTGATGCTAATATATTTTCCTCACCAGTTCAACAGAGTTTAAGGTATTGAAAAATGACTTAATTTCACTTCTATTATATATTATAAACTGTATACTATGGTTCAAATATGGTGAAGTTTAAAGGATCCCTTTAGTGTTTCAAGTAATCCTCTATAAAATAAATAGGCAATGGCAAGCAAGTATCTTTCAGATGCTCTGTGTAAAGCCATATTCATTAAAAGGATAAGCTTTGACATCATATATGCTCACAGTTAAAAGAAAAAAAGACTTCTTCTTTGGTATAGCACAATGCATTAAAGAGTCCATTCAAGTTAAAAGAAGTGATTATGGTTTTAAAGCCTAGACAACTTTAATTTGTTTGCTTATTGTCACCATTAATAGTGTGCTAGTACTACTGTTTTTATGGGGAGAGACAGAGCTCTGTTTTCTGTAAAGCCTGTCCCTGGCCTGCTATATGTAGCAGAATACTGTGTATATTTCAAATATCAGAAAAAACTGCAGGAAAAAAGAGGCCACTTTCCCTGTTATGCCTTTTAGAAGTGAATTCTATCCTTCCTTTTGCTTCAGAACTCCTACATGATCCTGTAAAAAATATCTGCAAAGACTTATAACTTAGTTATATGAATGAGGTTTGCTGAGGATTCAAAAGCCGCATCCCTGGCATGAAGACTTTTGGTTACCCGTTATCAGCATCACCAGCACATTGGTGCACTAGGTGACAATATGGTTTCACTTTATCTACTGTGTGTGCATCCTCTGTGTTTCTGTTCTTCAACTAGAAGTTTTGCAATTCAAAGAAGTCTTCTGAATTTTAGTCAACTGATTTTATCACTGTTGCTCCTCTTGAACTGCATGGAACATCCTTAAAGGGAATTTACTGAGCATCTTTATTGGAGACCTGTTGCAGATGGGAAACTGAAGGTCATGTGTCCTTTGTACTTAACCTTTTGTGACTCCTGGCAAATTAATACTTGAAGGAGAGCCCTATTTTAGCTGCCTGGTTCTTCCTTTTCTTGTGTTATCTTTGTGTGGCTTTGAGACTTCTTTTCATGTTGGGTGGAAAACCTTCACTTTGATGGTAGTCAAAAGTTGTCTGTTTACTGGGTGGTGCTTACATGCAGCACAGACCAGGAAATATTTTGTAGTTAAAACAAGAAAAGTTTAGAACAGCCTTAAGAAAATTAGGAAAACTTGAAAAAGTCTTGCATTTTGAATCAGAAAGCCTATTAGTTGCCCAGTGTGGGAACATACTGTTTAGCAGATCTGAATGTCTAGAGGGGTTACATTAAAACATAGTTCTGAAATGACTGACACCTGATTTACATATATTATGAAGATGCCTCCTACTAGTTCATGGTAAAAATTAATTGAGTTTTTCCAAGGCTTCAAACTTTCTGCTATTTCATGAAAGAGTCCAGGTTAAAACAACCCTTCTTAAGGAAGTGGAAACTGAAGACTCATAAACAGCAAATGTTTTGGAAATTTTCATTTTGATGAGTTAGTATGTGAAAGGTGGTTAGAGTTATCGGATAGAAACTCCAGGCAATACAGAGACAGTTTTCCAAAAAACTCAAATTGAAATTTATGACAGGACATTGTACCAAAAGAATGAAAAAAAATTCTAAGTTATAGGATCACTTTTCCACTATTATATAGATTTTTAAAAAATAGCCTCATATTAAAGGAATGAGTATTTCTGAGTTTAATTATCCATATTAAAATGAAAAAGAAGCATGCAATTTCTTTTGAGTGCATTGTATAGCTGTTAGTAAACCATTATTTTACAAGGATTATTACATACCTTTTCTGTGGTGGTCATTTCTGTGATATAGCTGCATGACTTGAATGCTAAATTTGTTGTCGCTGAGGAAAAACAATTTTCAAAGAAAGTTTAATTTTCTTCTGTAGGAAGCATGAAGAATTCTGTTTGTGTTACCACAACATAACTTTATGAATTTACTTGTATGGAACTAATAAATAGATTTTTCACTTAAAGTGCATCTCTACAGAAACAATGGACTACCAAAGAAAAGTTTAACAGTTAGACAACATTATTATTTTAATACAATTATTTATAATTACACTATCCTCATACTTTTTAAGAAACTTGTTATTTACTATTGTTTATTTTCAAAATTACCATTATAATTTTTTAAAAACAACCTTCTTAAAGATTTTTATTACAATTTCAGCAAAGAAACAGAGCTAAACTGTTCACATTTGAATGGCTAGAAACTATATTCTCCACTGATACATAAATATCTATGTCTTCCTCCCTAAAATGAAATTTGAGCATATAAATACCAGAAATGAGTGACTGCAAATATTCAAGCTTATAGTACTTATAGTACTTGTGCACAAGGCAAATACTGAGGGCTGTTTATTGGAATCCTCCACTGATAATGGATTAATGTATCTCATAACATGCTATACAGTTAAGTTGTATTATTTTTTTATGATTGGTCTCTATTCAATATGGGCATCGTTAAAATTACAGCTCCAAGTTATTCTGGTAGGTTGATGGTGTGTCCTGTCTGCCTTGGATGCCAGAGGTGATAACATTCTGCTGTTTGACATCTGCATCTATCAGGGTTGCACAGAACACTGCTATTGCATGCTGGCATACCAACAGAAGGAACACAGTAGTAAATAGTGCCTTTACACTATTGTATGCAGTGCTGTAAAGCTTTCAGTGAGCTGTTTTAAGTCAGTGCAAAAGGCAGTTACAGAAATTCAGAAGGGATATCATCTTGTCTGTGCATTGTACCTTTTTTGTTTCTCCTCCTGTCTATTTAAGAACAGCTGGGATTTTGGCTTGTAGCTATGGGTTCTCAGCTGATTCTCTTGGAGCAGGTATTTTCCTGATGTACTTACTGGCTTCCTTTCTAATTTTTGCATGTGTAGCTATATACACATAAAGATTGTATATAAATGTTCTCAGGGTTCTGCTGGGGTTGCCTGGTCCTGTTTCAGGCTTTCAAATCCTTTGCAATGGTGATATCCTGAAGGATGGCAGCATAATAAGCATGCAGATATGTGAATCACACTCCCTCTCTGAAATGATGGGTCATGACAATTACTGTAGGAAAGGAGGTTGCCAGAGAAGCCTTGCTGATAAGATTAGTGGTAGTGCTGATACTGGCTATGTCAGCATGACACACCTTCACAAGCTCTGTTATAGTAACACTGCAATTCACTTTTAGACAGAAAAGCATGAAAAGAAATAAAATCAGCTAATCAGTCTATTTTTATATTTATAATCTACACCACTTATATTTAATGGGAAGAATATAAAAAAATAAGGAAATGCTTTCTGTAGGAAAGAGTTTATACATCTTTGTCAAGTCCTTGCATCCAAATTAACAACCTAAAGGGTCCTTTTAGCTTCTATGTAACACACAAACTATAGATTTCAAAGCTTACCAATGTTGCAAGCTCACCACTTGCACTGAGGCAAGTTTGCACTGGGAGTAAAATATATCATATAGTGGTGGTGGCCCTGTCAGGTTTTGATCTCTTTGTATGCCAAGAGCTTTCTCAGTCTGAGACACATCTGTTTACTGTAGTAATATGTATTTA
>VZRS01006709.1:0-53884 GCA_013398055.1 Ifrita kowaldi
CGGGCCAAAGCACACCACAACACCTGAACAAGTGAAAGTAGTGCGCCTCAAGAGACTGACTCTCGCTTGCTGAGGCAGCGCTGTGGGGATAAGGGTCTTGGCAGAGGGAGGACACAGCCATGTGGTAATGCCAAGGCACACATGACTTTCCCAGTCCCTTCAGCTTCCTAAGCTTTCTTCACAGACAAACTCAGCTATTTTGCACTTCCTTTGCTTTTTGTCTCTTACAGAGGTTGATAAGTCTCACATTATGACTCCCGCACAGCTGCTTCACTTTCTGTGACATGACCTCCAAAGCAATACCATCATGGCAACATAAAGAAGATCCATCCTGTTAAAATCAGCTGAGGATTTTCACAGTCTGCATGTGACCCAAAGTTTTCATACATTTCTCCCTTTTCTTCTGAGGACCTTCACAGTGACTTTCTGCAATTGCTTTTGCTCACTCTCTTTTCTTTCATCCCTAGGGTCACTAGCATCTTTGGCCCACATAGATTTTCATAAGAAAAACCCACATGGGCACCTTTTATTTCTGTCAGCAACCTCTGATCAGGATTGCTGGTTGTTGTTTCACCTCATTTTGCCTTCTACAGACATTCTCATCTCCCACTTCCTTCTGGTAACACAGGCAGAGATATCCCACCAAGCGGTGATGCACCGTGCAGGACACAGCTGGCACTGCACTGACATGACTCTCCACTGTGTCTCACCAAACACAAAGTCGTGTCACCATGACTTCAGGATGTCAAAGCCTGTCTTTGTGGGGACAATGGCAGCAGGTTTTAGCCAGCGTTATCCTTGTGCAGAAAGGCTGGAAATGATGTCGTTGTCCATAAAAGAGAACAGTCAGGACAAGATGCAAATCATTGAGGAAGACTGGCAGTATGGTGCAGGGTCTGTAGCCTAATAGAGATGAAATCTTGTGCCCACACAGGCATAGTACACAAAAGCTGGTTAAGCAGTGGAAAGCTGAATACATGACTCATGTCCTTAATCCTTTACTTGACCTTGGCCTGTAAAGGTCAATCCCAGCAAGCATCCTTCCAGGAATATCCCTTACCCCAATTTACCCATTTGTTCCTTTGCCTTCAGGACAATGGATTATGCGTAGCTCTGATGTGGTTAGTGTGACTGCTCCTTCCTTTGGTAGCTCTTTAAGAACAGCAGTCCCACAAAGTGCTCCACTGCCTATTTCTGCCACACAGTTTTGTGGTGAGACATTCTCCCCTGAGTGGTGCACACGCTTGCCTCTTCAGGGGCAAAGATTTTTTGCGTTCAAGCAGAATTAACTGAGGGTATTCAGGTGGCTGTTTCACCTCCCCACAACAATCCTGTGAACAAAGCTTATTTCTGCTCAGACAATCTAAATAAATAAAACTCACTGCTAATAATTATTTAACTATCAATACATGGCAGGAAATAATTGAGCCATTTCCATGAGGAGCTTAAATTGTCTTTGGCGCCTTAGACTAGCAAAATGAAAGGTCCTAACATTCATACTGCTTCCTAATTGTTCCATGACTGCCAGAAAATCAGATCTAGCCCTTTTTCAATGGGATTTAGGGATTCAGGGCAGGAAGATATCTAGTGTTCCCACTAGACTATGCTAGATTGCAATTTGTTTTGTACTACAGTGATGCCCAGGAGCCCAAAAGTTAAATAGTGGCACATATTCCCACTCCTATTTGCCCCTCATCCCAGCACAGTGCTTTTTTCCCTTGAGAGTTCTCATTCTGATTAGGAGTTATGAGACAGAAATGAGACAATACTGGTGAAAATATTTGCTAAGGCAGGAAACAAAAGCAAGAGCAACAATAAAATTGCATGTCAGAAACACAGTCTTTCAGGGCATATCTGTATTTTATTCCTTGGTTAAAAATATCTTCTGTGCAGCCAGATTGGAAAGCCAAGGAAATATAACAAAAGTAGTTTTAAGTATACAATTACAGTTAAGTGCTGAAATATTGATTTTTCTTCATTCCTTCTAATAGACCAGAAGGCATACTTGTCTCACATCAGCTATCAAAAAAACAAAACAGAAAATTCAAAGTTCAATAGTTGAATGAGCACAAATTCTGGAAATGCCAACAGCATTGTAGTCATAAAAACAAGGACCTAGCAAATACTTCACAGGCCTTTCGGGTTGTTGCTGTCAATCTTTATGTGCCTGTCTCTTCCACTTAAGATCAAGCAACTGTCCCTCCTTCTCTGGGCCACACCCAGAGTTACAAAGAACCTCATTCAAGAAAAGGTTAATAATGTCGCTGTGAAAACCAGAGTCAGAGGCAGAGACCCTGTAATATCCAAATCAATGTTAATGCAAAACAAAGATCAGGTAGGTCAAGGCATAATAAATACATTTACAGAACAGAAGGGAAAGGTGAAATGAGAAAGTTAAGAAGAATTAGTATGTGGCTGCTGAGACACAAAGACACTGAGCAATTAATTACCCAGCTAAAGTTGCTTTCTCTTACTGTATAGAAATATCAGAAATACAGAGAACTTCATGAATCCCTATTCATAGGCTTAAGGTTAGCTGTTACATCCTGATATTACATCTAACATTGCAACAAAGTTAAAGTGGGTTGGGACAAGAGATCTGCAGGATGACAGTACCTGCAAGGTAGTAACTCTACATGTTGATATTTCCACTTAAGGTATGAGTTTTCTCTGTATAAATGACAAGTGAACTGTGATAGTGACAAGGTTTAAACAGCTTATGGAAATTTATCTTCAAATCACATGTCACATCAGAGGTTTGGCAAGTCACTCCACTCTCAAAAGTAAAATCTATAAAAACACAATCTGCATAACACTGGCAATGTCAGAGTTTTGCTTTCTCTTTTACCCTGACTGAACAGAGATAATGGAAGTCACTCACGTGGAAAATTCACATGACCCATGTTCTGCACTGCCTGCAAAGCTGTGTTCAAATCTCATTTTTCTTATGTAGCTGTCTGTCAAAGAAGAGCTGGGACACTGTGAGGAGTCTGGACTGCACAAGTACCTAGATGAATGTTACCTCATTTGCTTCTCATGTAGCCTGCAGGATGATTTTACTCAGGTCCACACAGCAGAAATCAGCATGTCTGCTCCTTCCGGCAGCTGCATACTGCCCTGGTGGAGAACTGCCAATCCTCTCCAGAACACAGGGGAAAACACAGGCAGGAGCATGGAAAGTATTGCAGTCCAAACACAGGGTTATGTGTGACTCTCAAGGTAGGGAGACGGGGACCCTTGTCTGACCTCTGCAAGAATCTAGAAACACTGCCTTCAGCAAGGTCATCTTTTGGCATCCCCAGTGCTGCCAACTGTACAGATTCCTCTATGACATGAGAAAATAGGTCCGTGAAACCCTTATGATCACTGTGGGTTTGAAAGCGAGAGAAGAGAAAACACAAATCACAATCCTCAGCCTAGCCTCTGAAATGGCTATGCCTCCTTATGCCTCTGCCAAAGTGTGTGTAATACATTCAATTCCAAAGTCCGACATAAGTGATATGCAAGTAGCCATGACTCAACCTGAATGCTGGGTTATGGAATTTGCTTCCCTTACACTTACCCTCCCAAACCGCTGGAACAAGCACCCTTTCTTTTTTACAGTCCCCACTTCCTCCCCATTTTCACCCCAGCTTCAAATTGCCCTCCAGTACAAAGAGAACAGAATGAAAATGAACAACCATAGCTACCATAAGACATATTTGTCCTCGTGTATCCAGTTATCAAGTAATTTTTCTGGTAAGTCTTATGTGAACTGCATAGCTCTTTACATGTAAGACTAAAACAGTATTTTTACAATAGCTGCTGCTTTTATACCTGTTGGAAACACATTAATGTGATCAGAGGGCAAGAGTTGTAATTACAGGCTGTGGGTAATTTTAATCTTCTATTCCTATACTTTCAAAGCACATAATTTCTATTTATCTGAACCTCTAAATGATTGCTTAAAATCTTTTAATTGTGATTTCTCAAACAGAATGACAGGCATTTTGTTCCTCTTTACCTTTCTCCTCCCACCACTGTGGTAACCAGCGTCCCTCCTATGCCCTTAAGACTTCCTGCCTTGCCTGGCCCCCCTCACACACAGCTAATGGTGTGGCAATGCCACGTTTCTGTCCTTCTTTTCTGGGCAGGGACCCAATAATCTGCCCTGCTACACTTAGCCCTTCTTCCAAGCTCAACTCTTTTCTTTCTGTCACATCGCTCCCCTCCTGCACTACTTGCACCCTTTCACTTTTCCCATGCTAGGCTCCCCACAGCATGTCACCCTCTCCAAGCTTAGAGTAGCTGTCTTTTTGCCTTTGGGCATCCCTTCAACACAGCTGAAAATGGATGCTACACTTCAGGACATAAGTGAAGAAGAGCAGCCATTTGACTTGGCTCTGTCTTACAGTCAGCTACAGAGGGTGACCGATTTTGAATAAGGGCAGATTCATGGGCACCTTTCCATCCAATTCTTCCTGAGGAAGCTGTGAAAACACCCCCAAACTTCACAGTTTGCAATAAAATTATTCAGGCTGACAGTACTGGCCTGACCCAGTTCCCATCAAAGTCAGGCACGGGCAAGCTTATGCAGCATGATGCAGCAGCTTATGGAGAAGCCTGAGACAACAGTGGCACAAAGGACACCTTCGTTTGCTGCTTCACATTGGTTAATCCGTCTTACTTTTTGGTTAGGCTAGTTGTCTCTCAGATAGAGATTGTATTAACACACCTGCATAACATTTCTGGACCTGAGATAATGTCAATTCCTCTTCATTTGCACAGGGTAGGCAAACTCCAAAATGCTTCCAATTTTCCGTGAAGAGACACAGGCATCTTAATTGGGCACTGGCCTGGTAAACAAAGGCAGGATGAAGGAGATAAAAGAGAGATGGAAGGCATACAGATGGAATCTGTAATCATTAATTGGCTGACACCAAATATCTCTCACATAATCACTACTTTCCTGCATAGTCTACATAAAACATGCAACTTGCAACAAATACGGACTGTACACGTGTTTATGGAAACTCTTGGTCTGGCTACACAAAATGTGTACTTTTTGTCCATAAAAATAGCTCGCTCAGGTGTACCTCTACTGAGTCAGGAAGAGTGACATGCTTCCCATACCTTAGAAACACCATGGGAGTAAAATTCAGCAGGGACCCATGAGCAGAGAGGCTGGATTCAGTACCCATGGGTG
The DNA here is from genome assembly GCA_013398055.1 of Ifrita kowaldi. Taxonomy (NCBI): domain Eukaryota; kingdom Metazoa; phylum Chordata; class Aves; order Passeriformes; family Cinclosomatidae; genus Ifrita; species Ifrita kowaldi. The sequence goes on from VZRS01006709.1 coordinate 5,186, forward strand.
GAGAAGAGGCTGGATAGTGGTATCTTACATGACAAGAACTCACTTTAAGGTCCTCATGGTGCCAGCTGCAAGCTGCTGCCTCTGAGATCCTGATTCATGTTCTTGACAAACTACGTGTGTGCGCAGAGCAGCTGGTACCATTGCCATGAACAACAGCTCAGAGTTCATGCTTGACAGTCTGCCTGGCTGTGTTACTGCCATTTACCAGCCAGAGACCCAGCTGCAAGGCACTTCAATCTCTACCCTGAAAGGCAACAGCAAAACTCTGACCTGCCAGTCTTCTTCCCCTGCAGCATGCTGGAAAAGTTTTCTTCCTTGAGGAAAGCAACAATAGATTGCCTTTCAATGTTTCTCACGCTGTGGTAGATACAGCAGATTTGCAGGTTATTCAGACTAAATCTTTCTAAAACCTCACCGTATTGAAAAAGTTCTTATGCTCCCCTTTTCGCAATCCCTATCATTACTTATTTCCTGGCATTCTTTCTCTTTACCATGTAGAAGTGCTTCTAAGATTGTAAGGCCCTGTGTTTCATTGTGCCCTTTTGTAAAACATCATGTTGTTTCCCTATGGACAGCATCTGATTCAGATATTGTTTTCAGTAAATACACAAGTTGTTTGGAAAATGACTTCTGCTTTGGATGTAACAACAGGAGTGGGCAAAAGATCCCCCTTCCTTCTCTTATTTTCTTCCAGGTTGAGATGTAAAGGGGATTTTGCTGTAGGAGAAATTTCAGAAAAAGCCTCTCCATCCCTGATCAAACCAGTCTTCTCACCCGCCACACTCCTTTCACTGATGGCTGACATATTTTTGAAAAGAGAGGATTCAGTATGCTGATATTACCAAGCCACTCAAAACATTACAAAATTTTTGCACCTCTATTTCTGTCTCAGGGTTACAACTGTGAGATATTTTTCAGGATTTTATGTCTAATAAAATGTTGCTGTCTCTCACCAGCTTCTGTCACTTTAAATTACTCAGGAAGACTAACAAATGTGTCTTTTCTTTCTTCAAAGAAGTCACTAAAAATCACTTAGTTCGTGTTTAAAATAAGCTCTCTTTTGCTCACCCTCCCTCCCACAGACAGCAGAAGAGAAGGATCTCCACGTGTCCTTCCAAAACTCTCATACTGCTAGCTTACTCTCATTTCTGATCCTCAGGGTCTCACCCTTGCATGAGTATGAACAATGCCCCTGTAAGCAGCCAGCATTCAGGTAAAATGTGCTGCTTGCCAGCTGTCTTGCCCGGAATGCTTCTGCATGACAGATTCCAGCAAGCCAGGGAAGACATCTATGCATGAGTGGGACACATGGCTTAGATCAGGCTGTCAAACAGAATCTGAGAGTGAGACAGAAGAGGTTGTTTGGCCCTCTGCTTGGCTTTCCAGTGAAAATGATCATACTGATCACATGAAATAGAGAAAATCCACTGCTATTCTCTCTCCCACTGTTGGTGGAGCGATTAAATGGAGGGTAAGTGTTGGTCCTTCTGACCCTACTGGTGGCTGCACCTATACCTGTCTGACTAATGCCACAGGCATGCATCTGTTCATGCCATTGTTGGCACTCTTCTCACTGCATTGCATGAATTGTCGTAACTGCTACCCCCTTGCCCCTTTGCCTTTTTAAAGCAGAACCACAGAATCATAGAATGCGTAGGGTTTAAAAGGGTCACCAGTGGGGTCATGGAGTCCAACCTCCCGGCTCAAGCAGGGTCATCCTATAGCATATTGCACAGGATTACATTGAGATAGGATTTGAATATATCCAGAGAAGAAGACACTAAAATCTCTCCAGGCATCATGTTCCACAGTGCTCTCTCACCCCCAAAATAAATAATTTTTTCCTCATATTCAAATGCAACTTGCTGTGTTTTGCTTGTGCCCATTGTTCCTTGTCCTGTTTCTGGATACCACTGGAGAGAGCCTGGCCCCACTCTCTGGACACCCTCCCTTCAGATACTTGCATACGTTGGGACTCAGGGACATTACCCTTAGAGACACTGATAAGGTGCCCTCTCAGTTATCTCTCCTCCAGGCTGAACCAGCCCAGCTCCCCCAGACTTTCTTCGTAAGAGAGATCCTCCAGTCCTCTCATCATGTTCTTGGCCCTGTGTTGGACCCTCTCCAGTAGTTCCTTGACTCTTGTCCTGAGGAGCCGGACCTGGACACAGCTCTCCAGCTGAGCCTCACCAGGGCTGAGTAGTGGGTCAGGATCACCTCACTCACCCTCCTGGCAATGCTCTTCCTAATGCACCCCAGGATCCCATTGGCAATCTTGGCCCCCAGGGCACACTGCTGGCTCATGGACAGCTTGTTATCCACCAGCACCCCCAGGTCCTTCTCCACAGAGCTGCTTTCCAGCAGGTCCCCCCCAGCCTGTGCTGGTGCCTGGGGTTGTTCCTCCCCAGGTGCAGGACCCTGCACTTGCCTCTGTTGAATTCAGAAGTTTCTTCTCTTCCCATCCCTCCAGCCTGTCCAGTTCTTCTGAAGGGCTGCACAGCCCTCTGGGGTATTGGCAACTCCTGTGAAGTTTGTGTCATTAGGGAACTTGGTGAGAAGGCATCTGCCCTTCATCCATGTCACTGGTGAGTAAGTTAAGCAACACTGGGCCCAGTATGGAACCTCGTGAGACACCACCAGTGACAGGCCTCCAACTAGACCCTGTGCCACTGATGATGGACTTCTGGGATCTGCCATTCAGCCAGTTCTCAATCCACCTCACTGCCCACTCATCCAGTGGCACAGTCTTCCTGGTAATCAAAAAGTTACAGCCCATCTGGACTATTAGTCTGCTCCAATTTTCAGGAGGTCACAGTCATGCTTTCCTTTACCCTGTTCCTGTCACACCTATCCCTGAAATGCTACACATGATCCGTTTCCATCCTGTTAGCACTTGTAGCCAATACTGCATCTCCCAACAAATGTCCAACACGACTAAAAATCTCAAGATCCAGAAACTGTTGAGTCTCTCAATTCACTGCAAACATACTAGGAAAAATTTCTTCACCAAAACTTTGTCAAGTTGGAAAAGGCTGTCCAGGCAAGTGTTGAGTCACTATCCCCGAAGGATAATGTGTAGATATGGAACTCAGCAACACGGTTTAGTGGAAGATTTGTCAGCAATATGTTAATGATTGGACTCAAAAATCTTACAGTTCTTTTCCAAACTAAATGATTCTATGAGTCTATCATTCTGTGATCTATGTCACTGAGATAATGCCCTGAAACGGTCATTAGCTTGTATAAGAATAACAGCCAGCAATTATTAAATTTCAAAAGCTGCTGAAGAGTGGTGCCATGGAAAAGGACCAGGTGGTCCTGGTCGATGGCAAGCTGAGCATGAGCCAGCAGTGCCCTGGCAGCCAGGGGGGCCACCCGTGTCCTGGGGACATCAGGCACAGCATCACCAGCCGGGCAAGGGAGGGGATTGTCCCGCTCTGCTCTGCACTGGGGCGGCCTCGCCTCGAGTGCTGGGGGCTGGTCTGGGTGCCACAGTATAAAAAAGACATTGAGCTGTTAGAGAGTGTCCAAAGGAGGGCAACAACGATGGCGAAGGGCCTTGAGGGGAAGCCGTACGAGGAGCAGCTGAGGTCACTTGGTCTGTTCAGCCTGGAAAAGAGGAGACTGAGGAGAAACCTCATTGCAGTTACAGCTTCCTCGTGAGGGCAATGCCTGGATATAATAAGAAGTTCTTCACCCAGAGGGTGGTTGGGCACTGGGTTGGACTCCCCAGGGAAGTGGTCACAGCACCAAGCCTGACGGAGTTCAAAAACTGTTTGGACAATGCTCTGAGGAACATGGTGAGATTCTTGGGGCTGTCCTATGCAGGGCCAGAAGCTGGACTTTGATGATGCTTGTGGATTCCTTCCAACTCAGGATATGATGATACTATGATTCTATATTTCTGTGAACAGGAGGACTGCTCAGCCATCACCATACAGGCACACCTGGATCTCAGAAATTAAGGATGAAAGCTGTTGCACACTGTGTTGCTACACCATGTCTCTTATTATCCAACCAAACATTTTGCTTGTAACTTTGAAGCCTGAGGTTAAGAAAAACGGGTTTAAGTAGGAGAGGTGTGCAGGGAGGAGAAAGAAGCAGCACAGCACCCAAGTAAACCATACCTTGAAATGAAGATATGAGTAATTGAAATATGGTGAGCAGGGATTTGATGCCATGAATGGCATGGCCTGCAGATGGTGGGGCGGAGAGATGACTAACAATTAGGTGGGCTTTGGTAGGTGGATCCTACAGTAGCTGACATTAGAAATGAACAAGGAATTTAGTGGGAGAGACTGAGAAGAAAGATTGTATTTTAGAAGTCTACAGAGGAAGAAATAAAAATACTTAGGAAAAACATGCCTTAGAAAAAACTATTATGATAGTAAAACAAAATAAATCAGAAAACAAAAGCTGGTGTTTCAGCTAACTTCATCAGACAAGAGGCTTAAAGCATTAAATTAAATCAATGCCTTGTGTTGCAAGGAGGGCTAATTTGAACAGGTCAAGGTCTTAGCACAAGAAAAATACACCTTTCTTAGGGGAGCAAGATACCAGTACCACTTATAACTCCTGGATTTCAGGCTCTTTCAGGACTCTTCAGGCTTCATTTGCACCCACAGTTTGCTTTCTGTAGATCCAGGTAAATGATGTGGTCAAGCTGTGTGTGCTTTCAATCCTGACACTCCAGAGGGTTTTGGAAATCTCAACCAAGCTGGAATTTCTTCTTTCTTTTTCACTCTTTTTCAGGATCCACAAATGGTTGTCCTCTTTTCAGCTGCTTTGTACACATATCATGACTTCTTGTGTTCCTCGGTTATGGGTTAATATCAAATGAGAAAACTATTTGAATGGGAAACTACACTTGCTGCTGGCAATTTTGATTTTCCTAAATTCATGACATTTGTGTTGCAGAGCATTCAAAGGACAGTCTACACTGGTAAGGCTGTGGTGTGTTTAAATAATGCACACAGTAACACAGTGATAAGAAGACCAAGCCCCATGGCAGAACAAACATCATCTAAACCACCTCTGACAAATATTCCTCTGGTTTGCCCATGTGGGAGGGCATCCAGTGAATGAGGGTCCACCACTTCCTCAGGACACATGTTCAATGACTGCCTCAATTACAGCATGTGATGATGGCAAAATTATGAAAAGTCTTTTAACATCCAACCTGTATTTTTGTCCCTGAAATAAAACAAATTACTTTTTGTTCTGCTTTGCTTGGCTACAAAGTACAATTGATGATCATCCTCTTCAATCCTTTCTATACTTCTGAGGATTTACCAAGTCCTGTTCAACCACTCCTTTTTCTAGGTCAAACTCAAGCATTTCTTCAGAACTCACGTTTTCTTTAAGTCTTTTAACAGTTTCCTTTTGCTTCTCTCCAATTTGTATCTTCTTAGAGCCTGCTATGCAGCTTCAAGAGTTACTGTAATACAGGCTTACCAACCTCGGAATAATTGTCTTTTCTGTCTCACAGACTATGCTATTAATAAATTCAAGGACAAAATATGGCTTTTTCATGACAATATATTCTAAAGAATCTAATCCAAGGCCCTGACATCTCGTCATCCTTTTCCACAGTGCTTTTGGGTGACCTCTTATTCTCTTGTAGTTGAGCATTTGATTTCTCTTTCATTAACGAATTTCAGCTTTCTGATTCAGCCCACTTTTCCAGTTCATTAAGAACAACTTGATGCATATCAGAAAGAAACAAAGAGATTGACGTAACAGTGGTTTGGTTTGGTTTAGTTTTTTTACTAAAACATGGATCTGTTCTTGAACAACAAATTCCTTACCTAAGTTTGGAAAACAAACATGGGAAACAAAGAGATAACTTAAGAGATTTTTAAAAGGTAAACATGTTTTCATCTTCCTTACCTACCACATCTTATTTCAAGGAAAGTTCAAATATTTGTTCCAAAACCAAGCAACATTTCAAAACAGCTAGTCTGAGGAAGTAAAAAAAGATAGGTACTTATTGTTCTTCCATCTGAAAAAGAAAGTTACAAACAAATTAAAACAGGTGGTCAGAGCAGAATATGTTGACCAACCTTAGTATCATGTAATGACCTGCTCTTATAGCAGCTTAAAACGTCAAAACAAAACATGTTCCTCGAGATCATTAATTTCATTACATCATTTAACAATGGTTATGATTTTGTGCAGTACTGCACTGTTGTGAGATGGTTGTCTTAGCAACTGAAATCTCTCTTAACTCAAGCTTCCATTCCTTAATAGTAAAGTCATCTTTTGACCCCAGGTTTTATCAAATCAAAGTACAGTGATGTTGTAAAATAGTGTGGGGAAGTTTTCCTGCAAGCTTATTCCAAAACCTGTGCAGTTAGAAATGGTGCTTCTTAACTATTCCAGCATGAAGTTCATTCTCTTTCACATATTTTTTTCTATGATTCACAGCAGCCTGAAAGACCTTTTGCTGAATCAGCCAAAGCTTGCACAGCATATAGTGTTTAATATCAAAACTCCATCTCCATTTGCCAGGACACCTGAATTGCCAATCTATAGCAAATAAATAACTTTAGTACATATTAACTTGTATACTTGCTTTCCCTGCATATTTTAAACAAACAATTTTTTGGCAACTACATAAAAGGAGTCAGGCAGATATGCGTGAAAATTGAAGAACATACACTGAGGCTTCAGTGTGAATGGCAAGTGTTGTTCTACACTTCCAATTTAGAGAATAAAAAGGAACAGGGACATGTGGTGCCCCACATGTGACCACTCCAAATTAACCAGTATACATCAAATCTTACCTTCAATATCAAATACTTGCAATGAGCAATTTCTAACTTTAAAAGTATCTCAGGAGCATGGCAAGTAACCATAATCAATGAAACCTAAATAAAAGAATGGCATCCTTTATATACAAATGAAAAATAAGTTCCTAAAAACTGCTTGCCTAGTATTCTTTCATCACCCGTTCCTCTCTGAGAAGGCCTGACTCATTTTCCTTAGCAATATGTCCCTTTCAGTAAATATATATAAATAGTGAAGATGACAAAAATCTCAAAAAAATGTTTGGATTATAAACTGTTTCACATCCCTCAACTTTAGAGGCTAAATTTCTGCATAGAGGGAATAAAAGTACATGCAGATACTGCCAGCAAGTTATTGTAGTGCCTGTTTGGGGAATAAGAGATGAGTTATACCTTCATCAAGTTTTGCAGAAAGAGGTCAGTTTGCAGCTTTTGTGCTGACTGGAGGCTTGGAACTGCTGGGGCTAAGTTAATGTCCTCTGCTTATGTGATGACTCTTCTCTGGGTAGGTTTTTATCTGGACAAAATGATACAGCTTCTACACTGATTTTGGCTCAGGGCATGGAATGATTGACCCCTTGTCTGCTTCCAGAATACCATATAGACTTATCTTCAGAAATGAATCAGTGACAATATTTTTGCATTTTATTTTGTATGCAACTATATTTTTTAAAAATATCTTTCAGGTGTAGTTGAATCCCCAGTAAAAAATCTTGTCAAGCCAGCATATGTCTGGGGACTGTTTCAGGAGTTAAATAATCTCTTAGAATTTGTTTTCCGTCATTTTCAAAGGATGACCTACAGATAGCACTTTCCTATCTGCAATACGTTACTGTCACTGTACAAGGCTGCTGATGCTGTCCACTTCTTCTCCAGTGCCTTCTTATGTGCATCGCAGGAGTGCCTCAAGGGGGCCTGTGTGGAAGACCCCTGTAGCACTACTGTACCTATGAGCACTCAGGGAAGCCATACACCCTCAGTGCAGTGATGCTACAAGCATGCCAGAAATTAAGAAATTCAACTTGTTGAATCCCTAGAGAATCACAGAACAATTTATGTTGAAGGAGACCTCTGGTGATCTTCAGTGCAACACCCTGATTTTGAAAATCTCTATGGTTATATTGTACTCATCAGTCTGGTCCCTGTCCAAGGGCAATCCTGATTTCAGGTGAATTTTTTTTTTTTATTGTTCAGTCAAATTTCCCTTGCTGCAACTTGTTCCCATTGTTCCTTGTCCCATCACCTTTGCACCTTTGAGCAGTCTGTCTCTTTCTTCACTGTAACCTTCCAATGGGTAATTTAAGATGGGAGTAAGAATCACAGAATCATGGAATCATTTAGGTTGAAAAACATTTTTAAAATTATCAAGTCCAACTGTTCACCCAATACTGCCAAGACCACCATTAAACCATGTCCCTCAGTGCTACATCTAAACCTCTTTTAAATACCTCCAGGAACAGTGACTCAACACCTGACTAGGCAGCCTGCTCCAATGATTGGCAACCCTTCTGTGGAAATACATTTTTCCTAATATGCAACCTAAACCTCCCCTGATGCAACTGGAGGCTGTTTCCTCTCATCCTGTCACTTGTTGCCTAGGAAAAGAGATCAGCTCTCACCTATCTATAACCTCCTTTCGGGTGGTTGTAGAGGACAAGTTGGTCCCCTCTGAGCCTCCTTTTCCCCAGACTAAACACCCCTAGTTCCCTCAGCCACTCCTCATAGAATTTGTGCTCCAGATCCTTCATCAGCTCCATTGCCATTCTCTGGACACACTCCAGCCCTTCAATGTCTTTCTTGTAATGAGGGGCCCAAAACTGAACTCAAAGTGCGGCCTTGGCAGTGCCCAGTGCAATGCCCTGGTCCTGCTGGCCACACTAGTGCTGAACTGTTGGATCATGTTCAGATGGCTGCCAAACAATACCCCTAAAATTAGACTCCCTCTTAGTATTTCACTTCTGGGCTAAACAAATCCCTCTTCTCCCAACAGACACCTTGTTCTCTGCCAACCTCCTCAACCTAATCCTTGTCTTCTGCTGGAGTCACTCTGGTTTCTCAATATTTCACTTGCACTGAAGAGCCCAAAATTTTACATAATATTTCAGATGAGGCCTCAAATCTGCTGAACAGAGAGAATAAATACTTCCCTCTATATGCTGGCTACAATTTCCTCCATATGCTAACTAACAATGGTTATCCCTAAGTGCTGCAAGGGAACACTTCTGGTTCTTGTTCATCTTGCTGTCCATCACTGGGTTCCTTTTTTGCAAAGGTCATCCCTATTCAGTTGGAACCCAGCCTAAGTTGTTGCTTGTGGTTATTCTGTCACAGACAGGAATTCACACTCCCCTTTGCTGAACATCCTGAGGACCTGTCAGTTCATTTCTCCAGATTACGAAGTTCTTGTAATGGGAACCGTACCTCCAGTGTATCAACAATGTGCTTTCATCCCTAATATGTCACCCACAAAGGACAGACATAAAGTGCATTTTGTCTGTCATCCGCATCGTTGATGAAAATATTGGCTCTGGTACTGACTCTAGAGGAATGTCACTCTCTCAAAACATTAACCTATGGGCTCCCATAAAGTGTATTTGCAAACGGACCCACAGAGTAATTTCCCTTCACGTCCACCAGGACAGGCAGATAGATATAAAGACACTGAAGATACTGTCGGCTCTTTTCAGGTCAGTGAAGGCAATCTGCATATTTCAGTTGTACGGGATATGCCAGAGGCTGTTCGTGTGAGAACCGAAGGCTGTTAGTGGCAGGATCTGACTTTGTCATTCATAGGGCTGACATCTCGCCTCGAATGAGACACATTTATCCTGTGCTGATTCACACTGTTGTGTATGACTGTTTAAGAACAGATGGTGGTCACATGAACCTTGTGTAGTTACCCTGTCATCATCTTTAACATGGGTCTCCCAGTGCAGGTCTCCTCCTCATGAGCAAGTCCAGCCTGAGTTCACTACCAGGTTGCGTGTGCACACGAACACACACAGACAATTGAACTCCTCTAGGAAAGACAGCACACCTCCTGTTCTTCCCCAGCTGATGGCACTTCAAACATGGGGCCCCTATGATCTTGTGCTTGTTTGAAAGTAAACCAGTGGGAGAAATGAACCCCACACAAATTCCTTGAGAGATTTCAGGTTGGAGTTACAATTTAATAGAAAGATTACGATACATGCAATGATACAGGAAAACTGGCTTAAACCCACGAAGTCTGAGTACATCCTGGCGCCCTGTTGGTCAGGGTGGTGGTTGCAGTCCAATTAAGCAGTGGTTGCAGCCCTGTTGAAGTAAGTGATGGTTGCAGTCTTGTCAAAAGCAGTGGTCCTGTGGAAGGTCTGGTCCTCTTGTGGAAGTTCAGGTCCTCCTCTGGATCTGTCCAGTGGTGGTAGTGTCCCAAGCCCCCAAAGCACCCAGATTATATATGGTCAGATTCAGGCAGGAAGGTTCAGTACCTCCCCCAGGGTGGGAGTTTCACAATGGAACGATGTAACCCTATGAGTCATAGGGTATTTTGGGGAGTACTTGATGACCTAGGTGGCTACAGCTGCCCATTGGGGCCACTGAGCCATTATGGCCCATTGGCAGAGATGACCCCCACTTAGGCTGGGTGTGGTTATCATGGCTGGGTCAATTTGTGAAGACAAAGAAACACTACCCTGCCTGCAGGGTTTGCCTTTTTGCCTCATGTAACACCCAGCTTACAGTCTGGGGGGTCAGGTGTGCACTGGGAAATGGTTGCAAGAAACCCGCCATTAACAGTTCATGGGGAATAATGTAGGTGGGAATAGAATACATAGTTTGGGTACACCCCACATCCTAAACCAGGACAGACCTTCAGTCTGTGCTCTGGCACTTAGACCCGCAGGAATGCACACTGAAGAGAGTGAGATGGTGAAAATAGGAAGAGGCTGTTTCGTACCAAAGCAGGACAGGCTCCAGTGACCAGGTGCAGGAGTCAGCCGCACAAGATCTGTGGCCAACAACCTGTTTTACACTCTGTGTTACTCTTCCGTTCACCACACCTGATTCTCCAGGACCCAACATAATGGATCCACACTTCCTGCTTTGGCCCTTCCCTTGAACATCTCATGATAAGTAACACTCATTCCCACTGTCACCTTGAAAAAATCTCTTACACAATCCTGCAACACTCAAAAATATCCCATGCGAAGTTTTCTCTTTTCCTTGAGACCCATGGTAACCCCATTTTTTTCCTTTCCCATTTCTCCCGTCTAACTTTCTCCAAGGGGTGGTTCCTGCCCACCAGCCAGTGAGCTGATCTCTGAATTCAGTACTGTCTGTTACCTCCTGCTTGTTAGGGTTTGTGTATCTAAGTGTGAGTGATCCCATCACTTCCCTTCGATTTTATGCTGAATACCAATTAACATGATATGCTGATATCATGCTTATATCAGCCTTCCACATATCCTTCCATGGGCATTTTTTGAATGACATTACACTAGCTCAGGTTACATAAAGGGAGAGGAAAAGTTAAAAAAGCAGGGATGAAACAGTTCACAGATACCAGATGTCTACACACAGCAATGTGCAATAGCTTGCACACATGTACACATCTTTCCTGGGTTGTAATATTTCTTTGGAGCATGCTGGCAACATTTAAGGAAAATGATACAGAAAATGCTTTCAAGCATTGACAACAGGGTCTTACTAGGGTTTATCTCATTTTTACACATCCGTTCTCTCACCCAAGACATCACAGGTCTGTAACCTAAAACCATCAACAGCCTCAGTGCAGGCATCCTACTGAGTCAGCCCTTTTGTTATATCTCCAGCTTGGGTGGTCATGGGAAGGAGGACTCAGTGTTCAGTGAAGTTCAGGGTCAGTCAAGGAGAGGGATGGGCACATGTCTGGATGCAAGAACAGCATGTCCCCGTCTCAGCAAGCACGTCCAATAGGACTAAAACAGATAGTCTTCTCAGCTCTTACATGATCCTTAGGGTGGTGTGATGGGTGCTGTGATGGAGCAGGTTCTTGGTGTTCATGCTTTGATGCCCCTTCACACAGCACAAATGTGCAGCTGCAGACAGGGAAGAGCAGGGACCCAGGTAGCCCAAGTATATTTCAGGAAAAGTATGTTTGAGGCACATGTTGACCAGAAATCCCACTGCTTTGAAGAGATACTGACACGTGCCTTTGCAAAAGGAGACTGACTTGTTTAAGGGAAAGTGAGAAACCTCTTGGTGCAGGAAAAGAAAATGAAGAGCTAGAAACAGGTCCTGCTGCTTCATGAAACAATTTTTTTTAACAATTTGTTACCCAAAGTGTCCTATTTATCAGAATGACGATTATGATACAGTGAAAAGTTGTTGACACCAAATTAATGCAGACCGAGTTGGAAAAAAAAGAGCAAAGAAATATGAGAGAACTTTCACAGATTCTTCTTACACTATAGCTGTTTGTTTCAAAGTATAACTTTCATAGAAGCATCATTAAATATTCTTCCTGGCAACTGCTATTCAGAGATAGTCTGCTGACAAATTCCAGCATCCTTCCAAAAGAAACACAGCTCAAACACTGAACTCAATTCACGTCTGCATTACTTCTTCAGTCCTTTTCAGTGTTATTGACTACATCTGCCTTAAGATAGAGGAAAGGTATTAATGTCTTTCTCACAAAAAGAATTAAAAGGGCAGACATTTCTTTCACCTCTAACAGCATTTTAGTCATTCTGAAAAAGTAGCATGATAATACACCATCACATCATTCAGGACAAGATAGAAATTGTATCAAAGCAAGGACAAACTCCTCAAAGGAGGCATTGAAGCATTTTTCCTGGTTAGTTATGACATGACTTTTGTCCCAGAGTAAAAGTGCAGACACTTCACAATAAAGCTGGAAGCACAAAACATCTGTAAGACCATCTAAAGACAAATCTCCTTGAAAATCACATGGCAGAGATTAAAACTCCCATCACAAATGCAACTCTATATTTATCTTGTCAGAACAAGCTGGAATGCTACTGAGTCTTATGAAGCGTGCTTCAGACAGAAGCCACTTAACCCTCATGGATGTGCATGGCACATCCACATTTGTGCTGTTCATAGAAGAGGAAACGAAGTACAAAAGTGTTTGTTGACTAAAGACCTCACAGAGAAAGAATGATGATGCTGTTCTCAAGTTATCTGCACAGTGGCAGCTAACATCAACAGGCTTGTACTGTCTATTGCTAAACATGGAACTCTGTGAAGCTTTGCAGTGCTTTGGAGAGGTGTGATGACTGTGATGTGAAAATGGTTTAAAAGGAATGCTGTTTTTTTACCCATGAGCAGTTTCAGGGAACAGAATCCACAGAGAAATTGTCTACAGCACTGCAACAGCTCAAGTTTCCCACTTAGAATGAAGGTGAGAAGCATTCAATGGCTATTTTTCTCTTCAAACTAATTTTACGCTAAACTGAAGACTTTCAGAAGAGCTCAGGAGAAATGAAAAAGAAGGGAGCAGAAAACCAGTGAGAGGGCCTTAGAGAGGGCTGGGAGTCTGCTGTCTGAGCACCTCTGGCCATATGCATATATTTAGGGATTGTACAAGCACTTACTTCAGCAGGGAAGAGGTACAGTCATTCCACTGTGGAAAGCATAATCTTGAAGGCATGGAGAGGTCATTACTTGGTAGGATGTGAGATGTACCCAGTACAGTTCTTCACAGCCCCAAAGAAGATCACCAGTCTAAAACATGGACCATCTTTAAAGTCAGCTGACACAACTATGGGACAAACCAGCTATGGCAGGGATATTTGGCCAAAAGCAAGTCATAACTTGACCACAGTTTGTTTTCTTCAGAAAACAAATACTTGTTACACCCAAGAATCGTAGACCAAGCACTGGTAAAACAGCTAAGACAGCAAGGCTGGCAGAAGACAGGTACGTGGGGACCTGGCATTAATAGTCCAACCTCTTTAGAAACTAGAGGCTTTTGTAACACAACATGTTGGATATATCAAACATCATGATCAGCATCCAGAAACATGTGTGTCAGAGTCTTCTGGCATTGTCCTGAGCTTTTGCAGCTGTTGCTGCATCACTGATGCTCCTATGACTATTGTTTCCCTGTCAGTCTGCAAATATACCTGGCAGTAGGATAAGAACAGACAAAATGGGAGGAAAGTTTCCTTTTCATCTTTCACATTGAATCTAGATGTTCTCCAGATCATACAGCTATGCTATAACCTGCCAAATGGATGAAATTTTCATCCTTGATCTCCACCCATGGAATCAGTCACCAAATGTTACTGCTGCCTAGAAAGCACACACTTCCCTCAGGTGGCAGGGATCCCTTCTCTCCCGCTGCACTGTCTTACATACCTTTGTATGCAGCCTAAGAGACCAGCACAGAGCCACAGTAGGAAACACGAATTTTAACCTGACACAGAAACAGACAAAATCTTCGCGCCCCAGTCGTCTTCGCATTTGGGTGGTGCAGATAGCTGTGTGACAGAGAGCTTGTCTCACCTTTAGATCATCTGTTGGGCTTGGCAGCCTGTGCCATGGCCACTCCAGTGCCATAGACAAGCAGAGGCACTGCTCTTACTGCAACATGACAAGCTGGGCTTCCAGCATTACAGAGCATCCAGCCTGGACAGAAAAGACAACCACCAAACACAGACAAGCTACCCAGTTCCACCGGGAACTCACACATGGATTCTTCAGCAGTACAAAGCACACAAATTCAGGGATGCTTGTTTGCAGCCACTTCTTCCCACATTTTTCTAACTTAACCTTTCACAGCCACCCCTGACCTGGGAAAGGTAGGTGGTGAACACAACAGTAGTGGAAAGTTTTCATCTGCTTTTACCTCCCAAGTTTGTGAGAGTTACGCTGCTTTCCACCAAAGCAGAGGGAAGGCAAATAGAGGAACAGTACTGGTGAGAAAGATAGGGCTGGGGATAGGAAAAGAGGGAGAGAAGAGGATTCCAGTGGAGGGGTTTATTCAACACTTAAAAGCTAGGTGGAGTTCTTCCAGAAGTATGATTTAAAGTATCATTCATTAGCAAGCATCATATCTGAGCACTTACTACACAATTTGTCCCTCTGGTGCAGCCATTCACTAACAGCACTTAGATAAAGGAAAAATATTTCTAAACTTGAAATTAGAACCAACAATGAACAATCCTAGTCCTGCTGCTGAAATTGTACACTGAAAAGTTGTGTTGGATCCCATCCTGCCTTCTAAATCTGCTCAGATACTACAACTGTGTGCTTGCAGGTGTAAGCCGTACTCTCAGCAGCAGACACAGACTGGCAGTAGAAAAGCAGGGTGCCATCCTAGCAAGGGAGGGCAATGGCTAATGGCTGAACTGAGAACGGGTGCTTGCCTTCTCTTTTTTTCACCTGTGGGATCCCTTGGGGTTCCGGGGGGTGAGTCTTCCTGCCTGTGGAAAAGAGTTCCACAGTCAGGCTGGAAGAGCCAAAGCAAAACCACTGCCTCAATGATCATTCCTGGGATCCTTTCACACCACCAGGGGAAAGAAAGAGCATGCGAACAGCTTGAAGTTGTAGTAAAGGATCTTTTAAGAGGAAGCAAAAGTTTCCACAAAGGCCATGGCCTTTAATATTTAGCACAGCCGAGCCTGCAATTTGATGAAGGAGGTAAGGTTCTTAGCTCAGCACACGAAGTGCACTCTTGGTTCACTCATAAGCAACTTGTCAATACAGAGTGCTCTGACTCCTGAAAATTGCTAGATGTAAGACACAGGGGAGGGGGAATTCCAAACACTTCAGAAACATGTAGAGGCCCATCAATGTATGATCATATTGCTAGGTCATCAGACTTGGCTTCGTCCCTCAGAAGTCTGCATAACCATACCAGAGCCTTTCAAGAGCCAGTGGCACACATTCTCCTGGCATTCTGCCAGACCTGCCTTTGATCTCCAGGGCTCACTGAGCTTCCTGTTGGACACTCATGTCTTGTATGAATGTAGCATTCATTACTGTGGTGAGCAGTGTTAGGCATGTCACTTGCCACCCTGGGCTCTTCAGAGTGACTGGCAGACATCTCATTGAGAAAACTATTCCAGAGAGGGGCAGTTGCTTTTCATGCCTTTCAGGCCTTGCTAAACATTGTTATGCCGTTGTTCAGCAGGAGGGGAGACTGTAGCTATTCAGTTAGACAGCCTCCTTAAAACCTCTGCTCTCAAAACCCACTTTCACCCCCAAACACTAATTATACATAAAAGATAGTGAGTCTATATGTCCCCTATGCATAGCTGATGGTATTTCTTTCCCATCTTGTCTCCTTAACAGACAAAAACAGAGAGAAGGAGAAAACATAAGAAAATTCTTCCAAGGTATCTGGTGCTCCCAGCACCTGTAACACAGTAAAGGATGTGTTTCAGCAGAATAACACCAGCTCAAGTGCTGCCCTGCAGCACAGTCTGGAAAAGTGGAGAAGGGGCTACCACCTTTATGGCTCCAAATCCAGTGATTCTCCTTGCCAGAAAACTCTGCTATTGGATATGGGTGACCTATCCAACACTCTGACCAAATTTACTGTACATTGCTGAAATGTAGGTAAGATGGTTGCTGATGGTGAGAAATGTCTTCTGAACTGCAGAACCACATATGCAAACATGGTGGTTTCTGAGTCATTACTGCCAGAAGTTCCTGCGAGAAACTCAGAATGCAGCTGATAACTCAAAAATTTCTTCTTCGGGACAAAGGCATGTGGTCCCTTCCCCCACTCTCAGCAACACACACAGAAAGACATCGTATTACCAGTGCCTTTTTCAACATGAAAGGAGAGCTGAGACTGTTTACTGTTGTGAATCACTCAACATCTTACTCATTAGCAAACATATTCTCTCCAACTGTCTTTTTGTTTTGCAATATTGCACACATCTCCAGCCACTCCTTATTTTCTTCATTTCTAAATAAACAATAGCTTTTGTAGACAGGGAGAGAATAACAGTAGTTAAGCAATTACCTTTAATTATACAGAAGCTATATTCTTACTTAATATAAAAGTATAAGCCATTGTTCTCAAAATCTATTTCAAATCTGTTTCAAATCCCCAAATACCTTAGTTATAGTTTACCCCATTCACACAGTCATTATTTCTCAGAGGCGTTTGAAAGCTAATCCTTTAACCTGTATCTCTTATGAGCAAAAGCAAATGCCTGTTGTTTTCTTGTACTTGCCTTTAATTACATATGAAGAGAGCATATGAAATTACATGGAAACATTTACCAGCCTGTATGCACAAAAGTTGCTTGGATTCTAACAATTACACTCTGATTGCCATCAACAAATGAGGGTTTTATCAAACAAGCCCTGCACCCTCCCTCTGCCAACCCCACTGCCCACAAAAGATGCAGCTGGATGAATAAGGAGAGGAAAAAAAAAGAGTTCACAAGTGCCTCTGTAGTGTGTCCATATTATTCGGGGGAAGGGAGCATAAAATGCTAGATCATTTGGCTGAGAAAAACTGGGCAACTTGACCCTGGGTGCAGCAAATCCTCATTTTGTTTCAGCATCCCTCCTGCTGAAATCTAAAAATGGAATTCATTTTGCCAGAAATGCTGCTGGCCTAGAAAGGTCACTGGGCTTTCTCAGTTACTTTTAATTGACTGAGTGATGTGAATTTGGCAGGGTGCAATTAAACAATCCTATGTGGCTAGTATGGGGCTCTGCAGCAGCCACATGGTGATCATCAACAGCTCTTTCAACCTTGCTGGTAATGAACGTGGCAGAAGGTCAGTGTGCTCTCTCCTTCTATTTCTGTGTCAGGTTTTAATGCTCTTTCCCTTAGCAAGGAGTTTAGCAACAGGGCTTGGATCAGTATACAGCATAACATGACACATGTGACAGCAGCATTTGGTCTGCACACGGCAGAAAGTGCTCAGGGCTCTGGAGCTGCAGAAACAGGCAGCAGAGCTGAGCAGGATTCTTTCTTGCTGACGTTACAGGAGGCTGGAAGCAGTCCCGGCATTCTCTACAGCTGTGGAGGAATTGATGATGAAGCAAATTACACACACAGAGCATTGTCAAGAGCTGTGCATACTCCTGCTCAAATGATTCCTAACAATCTCACCAGAAAAAGTGCAGCAGATTAACCGGCTGTGGGCAACATGTGATTTCTGCAAGTTCATAACCCCATCCAATTAAAAACAGCACTTCTGCAGAAAGTTTCCAAAGGCAGGCCTTCTCAGTGAAGTTGATTTTCAGCCTCCTCCCCTGGCCATTTATTTCAGGGACCTTCTAACAAGCACAGGAGAATTTTTTCTGCAGTTCCGGAAAGCAGATTTTGCCATTCTCATTGGAGTCGGAGAAGGGCAATCTGTGCTGAGTCTTCAAAAGGAGTCACACAGACAAATCACACAAGTTTGTTTGGGGAGGTGATGGAGGAGCAGGCTAGCAGCACAAAGTAACTGTGAGGTCAGGGCTTTTTTAGACCAGATCACTATCAACCCTGTCAAAATACTTCTTATGCTTTTATGACATGAAACACTGGCGCTGTGCCTTAATTGCAATATGGGCACTGTTTCAAACTGAATATTTTGTCCAATTAAACTGAAGAGTAAGGTGACCTCACTAAATCTGCATGCAGGTGAAAATTCAACAGTTCTGATACTTTGTATGACGGCATCCAGTCCACACGACCCAGACAGAGTCAGGAAACTACCCTACCTTGCCCCTACCTTCTAGGATACTCAAGCCCACAAGCAGACTCTGTGGTACTGTCATGGGGACAAGCTCCCACTGCATGACAGAAAAGTCTTGGTTACAGCTTGCCAAGGACACATATTGCTGGGCTGCACCTATTATTTAGCTGGTTACCCATTTTTGGTATGACAAAAACCTGACTTGTTCTGCACATCTGCACATCAGTTAGAAGAAGGTGAGGGCAGCTGTCCTTCACTGCAAGTTACCTGCCTCACCCTCCCAGTGCCTGGTAACAATTATTCACTGACCTCTTAAAAATGTGCAGTGGAAGGATATCTTATTTCTTTCCTTTTCTCTCTCTTAGGAAAGTGTGTTCTATCAAGATTTTCTGATTACAGATTTTCTCACCTTTAATTGCTCTTTCTTCCTCCTGTGGACTCTCCAGTTTGTTTCTAATTTCCTAAAAGGAGACCTCATCACTGCTGAGTACAGGACAGTAATTGCCTTCTCTGCTGCAGAGAACTGATCTGCTGTTTACTGCTCTAAGTTAAGTACTGCTGGCATACTAGGAGGAGGAATGCTGTGCCTTGCCACCAGCTTCATTCTCATCGGTTGTGAGCTCACAGAGATGGAGTCAGAGGAGAAACACGACAGACAGCAAAAAGGGTAGCTAGCTGTAGAGAACAGGTGAAGAGCTCTGGGAAGTGATTAAAAAGGACTGACTGTATAAAAATGGGAGACAGACAAGTCCAGCTCCTGAAAAGGTGTGCCTGCGAGAATAAAGGGCAGTGAGAAGCTGTCGTGCTTAGTGTACCTGAGAGGCATAAAGGAAAAGACAGATAAAACCACACTCCTCTGTTTTAAGCAGTTCTCCATTTATCAGAATCTCACACCTGCCTACTTTGGTTCTTGTGGCTGGAAATTTAGGAGCTTTGGTTTAACCTTCTTCTCTGAAGCCACTTATTTGGACGCCATACTGCTGCCACCCACAATATCCATGTAGACTAGGAAGCATTCCAGCAGGAGATCTCTGGAATTCCATTTTATTCATGTTGCATTTGACAAAACAAGAACATATCAGAAAGACAAAAATGCCTTCCTGCATGAAGTGATACTTGCAGAGAAACAGAATACAAAGCAGCTGATTCAAAGTAGAGAGGCAGGAGAGAGTTATCAGCAAAGTAACAACCCACATCTTGTTTAAAGTTAAATCTGTGCCAACAGAGGATGGAGAGAGGGGTGAAAGTCCCACGAGCATTCAGAGAAAGAAAGGAAGATTATGAGAAGACAAAGGAAGAATCAGCTTGAGATACAGGTATTCATGAGAGAAAAGTCTCAAGCACTACCAGGTGATAGAAATCTTAGTGAAGATGGCAAATGGCGGGCACCGAACACATTCAGTACTTGGGCACTTCTGCCGTGTATCTACTTGGAAGATTAATTTCTCTGATTATCTGGACATGTAAGTGTTAAACCATAAATTGCTTGCTCCCAAAAGCAAATACTCAGACTGCTAGTATTGGGAAGCTGCCACTCATGTCATTAGCCTATGTCAGAAAACCCCAAAATCTTTCATTGGTTTCCCCTTCCTTTCACTGGGGATGTAATCTGTGAGTAGCAAGGTTGAGGAGTGTTTGACTGAGTCCCACCTGTGACTCTCTTATACTCTTGGTTTGTGTGGGAGTCTCACAATCACGTCAGCTCCATTTTTAGGGCTTCTATATCTTGTGCATGTCATGCTGTTGCTCAATAATTGTCAGTGTGCAGTTTTGTCAGGAAATAATACTGTTTATTCTCTGAGAGACTTTGAATGTTGTTCTTCATATTTCATAAGCCACTCTGAGTCACTAGTACCTAAGGGACAAAGGCAAAAGGAATAACATAAGGAAAAAATAAAGACAGTTGCTTGATATTACGTTTAGTTAGCAGAAGGAATTATTCTTGGAAATTTAAGTCTACATCCTTTATTTTGTGAACCCAGTAGAAGTTTTTCTTCAGGGAGGTTGAGAAAAACAGAAAAGAAGTTTTTCAAATGTATAACTAAATTCCTCTGTAACAGGGGATGGTTCAATGCCAAACAGAAACAACAGAGCAGGTGTGGGAGAAGCACTGTAAAGCCTTGAAAATATCTATGCACACTGAACTATACTAGGCCATAAACTATCAACTATAAAAACTAGTGCAGAGTGACAGGTGTAATGTGAGGACAAGGACTGAACAGCTTCTGTGGCATTTCAGATAAGGCTTCCCACAGTCTTGCTTTTCATAATGTTCAGGCATGGGCACGTAGGTAAAAATCTTTCTTTGCACACCAGATGGGAGTGGAGCCCTCCCAGGAGGCTGATACACACAAACCTTATTGTGCATCTTTGAGCGTTGGTCAGTGTCACGTGCCAAACCTGTGACTGAGCAGAAGTAACACAGCCAAGCATCCCTGCTCAACTCCAGCCTCCCTGATGTGTGCAAACTCTGGGTTTGCCTGATGTGGCATCTCTTTCAGCACCACTTCTGACTGGGGCTTCTTAGTGATACTGTTTCTTACACACTTCACTGGACAATGAGCTTCTCCTTAGTTACCACACTTAAGACTAAACATGGCCAGATGTTGTATCAAGATCTCCTGTGGAACCCAAGTTGCTTAATATTTCATGTTAATCTCCTACCGAGCCCCCCAAACTCTTTTGACTCTTAGCATTTTTTCCAGAAATGTCTCCCATCTTTGCTCAGAGACTGCTCAAGAGAGAGACCAATTCATCTAAGGCTTTGTTCCAACATGGTTAAAAACACGTATTCCTCTCCTTTAGCCTGAAATTCTGATCTGACATCTAACTATTAGCTCCCTGTATACCTTTCTTTTCTACACCCAAAGCACCTTTCTGGTACTTGTGCTCTAATGGCACTTTAGACATTAGAGGGTGGGACCACATGGAGGCAGAAACAAATGACATCTCTTGAATGCTTTCCGAATTAATCTCTACAGGGGCTGTTGGACAAGATTATCTGAATTAATTCTCAAAGTTATGTTCCTTTTGGAAATAAGCAGACAGAGAGAAGGACACTTCAGTTAAGTTTTTCTTCCTTTTCTGGGGGAGTGAACTATTTTATAATGGAGTACTGTCATATTTTCTGGATGTGGACTGGTGAAAAATAAGCCACCTGAGCTTAGTCGTTCAAAAAATTATATTTGCAGCTAATCCAAACAATGTTTCCTGATATCACCAGAAAGTAAAGCTCTAATTTCCACATTTCAAGACAGTTTTTGCCTCTCTGTCCCCCCCTCCAACTCCCACACCATTTTCTCTTTTCTGCAATATTTCCAGTGGTCATGGACAAATGCTGGTATTCCTATATTGAATTTTCAGCATGACATTTCTAGCCTTCATTTCTCAATTGCATATATCTCCAAAGACAACATTACATCCACCTGCTGTGGCAACAACTGTGTTTTAATATTTCAGTAGTTTTATCCATTTTGATCCACAAACTATTTTCCAGGCTGTAATCCCACACCCTGCAGGTAAGGCCACCATTCCCTATCCACACATGCACAGCCTTACCCTGAACAGTACCATTTTTCATCAAATGGCCTGCTGAATAATCCTGATTGCTCCTTTTGCACAGCAGTTTTTTGCACATGGTTTTGCAGACATTTTGTCTGACATAGTGTCAGCTGTACTTTTCAGGGAGTTTGTATTTTCCTTCAGGTATGAGGAAAGATACGGAATCAGCTCAATAGAAAATTTTATCATAACTTCCCTTAAAAACTACTTGTGTCAGCTAGCCAATTCTTAGTGCCTGCACATTTCAGTGTCAAATAACATGTGCTTTTGTATCAAAAAGGTAATGGTATAAGATCAATATAATTACAGAGAACCATATACCTCCACAGCTGTCTTCATCAATGAAATTTATTATCTGAAGGAATAAAATAAATTCTATGACAAGGTGTATTTGGCACAAAGCTATGTTGACTGACATTAATTATATTCCTACACTTTATTTCTCTACTAATTTAGTCCTGTATCCATTTTTCCATTCTTTTCCTCAGGAGTGGTGTTAGTTCAACTGATCTACACCTCCCTGTGTCATCTTATTCACGGACTAATAGTCAGCTTCTAGTCTTCAGATATTTAATCATTGTTCCAAGTATTTTAATATATTTTTATAAATTATCAATAAAATGTTTGCTTTTTCAGTGACACAGGAGAAGTTGTGTCTTTCTTTTGAGATCATGGAAGCAAATTACTTAGACTACTGTTTGAAAGTCTGTTGATTTACCTTCAGTTTTCATCAGTTAGGCAGCATTCCATGCTTCTTCTTCCAAGTGCAGGAGACAGAAAGAATTGGAATACTTTTAACCACTCCTGCATCATCAACATCTTCACACTCTTACATCAGATTTTTCTGGCCTTATATGCCCCAAACTGCCTTGGTCCACCTAAACATGAAATTTCTTCTGATGACCCTGGCCTTCCTTAAAAACTCTTTCATCACTCAAAACAACTCATAACACAGTTTTGTACATCTTCTTCCCTCTCCCATACATTTTGAGTTTCCTATTTTATCTTTATCTGCAGCCCTCACTCATTGCCATTAGGAAAGACACTTACACAACCCATTCTGGATTCACAGCTTCGAGGGCCAGCAAATACTTTTTTCTGAGATCGCCACACACTGATTAAGAGCCTTCTCCCCAGTCTTGTGCTGAACTCCTGTTCTGGATATTTTTTTATTTGCTTTGCTCTTTCCTGTGTTATCCATTTGCAGGATTATATCTTCTGTGCAAAATTATTGCATGTGCTTTTCTCTGTTTTTCTCCCCTCACTCCACAAAAATCTACACTCTCCCCTGGCACATGCACAGCTGCAGCACCCTCTGCTTTACATCTGTTTTGACAGTGCCTTGCTGTATCTCCCGTCTCATTCCCAGACTAAGTGTCAGCCCTACACACAATTCCAGTCTCTTGCTCACTCTGTCTGTTGTTTCATTCACACTCTCTGCCGCCCCACAGAGATGCTGTGATGCACACAGAGATTGTTTCTACATGCAGCAGATCCCAAGCGTGGTGTGCTGCTCTGCTCCTCTCACAGAAAACAATAAGGCTGGGAACCTACTGTCCTTGCAAGTGCTTCACAGCTGATGTGAAAAAGCTATTCCAAAATTGTCTTTGAGGAAGCACAGGATGGCTCGATTTCATTTTAGTGGCATTGATGTTATTGCTCTACGAAATGAATGAAAATTATTTTAGGAGCTTTCCATGTTTTCCCAAAGTTTAAAAATGAGGTGTGGAATATTGCTGTTTCAGAAAGAGGAGGTTTGGGAGACACTGTGCAAGAACTTGACAAATGGCACCTAAAGATAGCCTGTGAAGATATAAATATCCCATTTGGAGGCTTTCTCTTTAAAAGATTCCTAACACTGACTTACAGATATATCTCTCAAGGCTTTGATTGCTGCTGTGGAGACATATTTCAGTGATGAAACCAGTATAAAATATGTATGCATGATTTTGAAATCTAGATTTTAAACTCCCTAGGATAGAAAATTCTTGTTCTCAGAGGATCCTGCATTGGGCCCTATGACTCATCTGAACTCTTGGATGACTTTGAGTTTGACTCTCAGTTTTATAAGGTCTGTGGACACCTTTCATGAAAGTTCATGCTCCAACTGCATAATGAAAGGACACCGTCACATCAGATTATTTGAGAGATCATGTAAATTATCAAAAACCAAAAATATTTATTTCTGATTTTCTTGGAAATTACAAACTTTCCAAAAACCTTTGTTCACCACTAAAATTCACAATTCCAAGATCCTGTTTCTAGCAAGTGGTTTTTACTAATTTCTTATCTCTAGACCTTGTAATCTCTGCTTACACAAGCCTGCCTAGTTCTGGTAGTAGCCAACTGTGATTAATCTCAGTGCAGCTCTTACAGACTCTGCATGGTAAAGGGATGTTTCTGGTAAGAAAAAGCAATACTTCTACTTCCAAAGGGAAAACATAAACACCAGGGACATGCAGGGTAGTCACTAAAGATCAGTGCAACATCTCTGTTACAGGTCTGTACCAGAAAACAGTAGGGACCACAGCTTGTAGCAAGTGCGCAAAAACTTTCAGCTGAGACCACCAGAGCATGTAGAGCTGGAACATGGATGAGAGTAAAATGGTAACCCTGGCAGAGACTTGCAAATGCACCCTGCATTATTTAATCCTGCGACGTTATAGGTGGGGCGTATCCTAAAAGATGACATTCATCTTCATACAAACCACCTTCCCAGAGGCTTCGGGGAACTTGCAGGGCCCTCAGCTCACGTGGTGGTGATGCCTTGAGGTGGAGCACCACACAGCAACAACTGACCTGCTTGGGCTGAGCTAGCTGCAGAAACAGGCACAGATGTGGCTGTGCCAGTGACCCCCATGCCCTAGGGAGACCTCCGCAAATCCCAGTTATCCTGTGTGTACAATGTGCCAGTGCGAGCGCTTTTCTTCCAGAGGCCAAGGGATCTCCCACCATGCGCAGGGACAAGGAGCAGGCTGCCTGCAGGTGACCTTGGAGATCTCTGTGCAAGGTAGTGCTGCACAGCCTGTGTTTCACCTGGAGGGTTTCAGAAGAGGCCAAGAAATGTGAAGGGCCAGAATAACAGGTTTTGCTCAACAAAGACCCCTGGCAGATGGTACTTTGGACTGCCTTGCTAGCAGCTCAGAGAGGCACATCCTCTGGGATATAGGGAAGAAATTCCGAAGACCCTGGTTAAGTGTTTGTAAAAGCAAATACCAACACTAAAACGCTCTGGGTCTGCTGCAGAGCAAGGAATGAAATCCCCTTCCCTTCTGCCACAGGAGTCATGTTGTGGTGAAACCACACACAGCACCTCAGGCACATCTGCAGAGTCCAGCCTGCTTGGGGACTTCTAGAGAATCTCAGACCTCTTTGCCTGTGATTACGACAACCTCTTCAGCAAGAGTCTCTCAGGTCATTTGTCAAATATATTTAATTCTTGTTAGATCCTGTGGCAGAACTGAGTGAAAAGGTGACCCCATCTCTAGCAGATCTCAGCTTCATTTTAGCTGAGAAGCTGTTATATCTCAGCCTCTCTCATGGGCTAACTGCTATTTCTAACATGTCCAGTGCTGCATTATGTCAAAGGTCATTATTTATTCAGAAGAACTAGAGGGTGAGATAGCATCCTGGTTCTGTAACAGGGATCAATAGGTGCCTTTTCTATAGTGAGAGCAATTTTTTTTTTCTTTTTAAGGCCTAATTTCTGAGCACTTAGAGAATCATTTCTAATGCTGAACCATTAGGGATTGTTAAAAACATCAAAGCACTACTAAATGATCTATTAAAAAATACGATTGTTGCAACTGCTATTATGCTAATCTATGTGTGATCTTGTTATTCTACATAGTAACAAACTCCCAAAGCTAAAGAAAGCTAGCTGCATTAAGACAAGGAAAATGGAGTTTCATGGAAAATTAGTTACCTGTTAGTATAAATAGTTTTAATTTCTTTATCTTAACTTTGCAAGCCAATGGCTTCTTTCTCTTAGTTGGTTCTGGAAAACAAGAAAATTAGATGTAACATAATCAATTACACAGAACTGCAGATCTCACTTTCCTCTTGAAAAGAGCAATGGCCACCAAAATCGCACCATGAAAATCTGCCACCTTGATTCTTGGCGAGTAAAGTAATAAATGTACTTATTATTACTGCTACTAGTAGCAGTACTCAGCAGCAGCAGCAGCTGCTGCTAATAAAAATTACCTTCTACTGGTGGAAAGAGGCAAGAGAGGGAAAAGTAGAGTTTATTTTAGAAAGAGAAAATAAACTAAACCCCAGAAAAGGGTCCAAAGGGAGATGGACAAATCTTGCATTTTTGGAACTTGGTGCAAAACTATTTGGCAACCTTGGGGAAACTGAGTCATCCTTGGATCTCCTTGAATATCATAAGGGTTCTTAAAAATAAGTGAACAAGCTCAGGGGTCAGACCAGCATCAGAAATACAAAAGTATGCATTTTTTTTATTGTTTTTACTATCCTTTCCTTATAGAGAATAACAAAGAGAGCAATTTAAAGCAAAATTGCATCAGATTAGGTTCTGTATCTAATGCAGAAAAGAGATGGTCACTACAAGGTCAAGACAGCAAGTGTTTACCCTCTGTCCATTCAATCTTTTTTATTAGGTATTTTCCAGTAGAATACACATTAAATATCACTATAAAACTGCACAATGATAATGATGGTTTTCTTAGTGCCATGGGTAAGGAGACACCCCAGAGGAAGCTCAGCTGTCCCTTAGACAGGCTGCTATCTGTACTCACAAGAGAGAGAGACTGCCAATAAATAATGTGAAGGCAGAAAATCCAGAGAACAAAATTTCTCTTGTACCAGGCAGAGCTGGCAGCAGAACTTAGGAATAAGGCAGCAAACAGGAGAAGCTGAGGCTGGTGTGTGCTTTTTTGGGTCTGTGAAAGGATTCTGCATGTAACTGAGAGTGAATCAAAGCTGTCCAGTCATTATTGCTCCCTTTGGTATACAAACTTGCAAGCCAAAGAGGGTAAGACTGGTTTTGTCTCCAATACATTACAAAAATAAGAAGAAACTCGAACGTGAACGTGCATGAGATAGCACTTTGAGGGGGTGCGAGGAGGAGGAGGAGAGAAATAGGCACTGATTTGTGATAGAAAGCTGCCTGTAGCATTGCTTGAACATTGAGAAGATTTGCTCCCCTGGGAACTCCATTCAGAAGGGGCCAGCATGGAGGGGCACTATTCTACACCATGCAATAGCAACGTCACCTAGAGCTGCTCTCAGGAGAAAAAGAAGAAAGCAAGGGGTGCTCTCAAGAAAACAAATAAACACACAAAATCGCAGATTCTTCCAGAACTGCAGACCTTTGCAGATTAAAAAGGGCCAATACATGTCTCTGGGGAATGCTGGTGCCCAGGAAGCAAGGCCACACACCCACAGCAGGGTGCAGAACAGCCCGGCTTTGTGGGGAGCAGCCCAGAGCAAGGCTGCTGACCTGAGAGAGACACTGGTGTGAGACGTGCTGCCCACGTGTAGGCAGACATGCAAGGCTGTTCCCTGGTCATCCACACGAGCTCACAGGGAGTCATGGCTGTCCCCAACGCAGGGACTCAACAAACTGCCGGCTGTTTCCTACCAGCTACGGAGACAGCCTGAACAGGTAGCTCAGACCCTGCATGGTGCTGCAGTCAACTACATGTGAAACGAACTCTGAACCTGAAACCTCCCTGCTGCACTCTGGACTTCTCTACTCCTCTCCAGAGTAGAGTGCAGCAGGGAGAAATAGAGTGACCGTTTTCCTCCTGGCCCCAGAATGGCAGCCTGGTCCTGGTCCACTCAGTCTGGGATGAAGCCTGCAAGAAGACACTTAAATTGGGAATTAAAAACTGATATTGTTATCACCATTATGGGATGCAACCTATGATTCATTA
The DNA here is from genome assembly GCA_013398055.1 of Ifrita kowaldi. Classification (NCBI taxonomy): domain Eukaryota; kingdom Metazoa; phylum Chordata; class Aves; order Passeriformes; family Cinclosomatidae; genus Ifrita; species Ifrita kowaldi. Next base: position 33,074 of record VZRS01006709.1, read on the forward strand.
ACTAAAGGAAGAGTTACTGTCAGGGAGATGGTCATTACAGATCAGACTTCAACTTTGTATTATCTGTTTCTCAACACTTAGCAATAAATTTGCATTAGTGTATTTTGTATTTAATTGCAGAACTTTTTTTTCCTCTACTAATTATACTATTTTTTTAAATTTATCTTACAATGGAATGCAATAACTTTCTATAATATTCCTCCCACTACTTAACCTACTTAACAAATTTCAGCTCCCTGCAACATAATGCATATAAAATTGATTTTAATTTCAAAAGCAGTGAAAGATTTTTACTGCAGACATTTTAAATACTTTTCACATACTGGAAATCCATAATGCATGATCTGAGATCAAATACAAAGCTATGATTCTCCAGATTGAGCAGTTTTGCGTTTAAATTCTTAAAATGCATTATCAAGGGAGATAATCAGTTCTGATTTTTTAAAAAAAAAGATACAGAGAGTCTTTTGTTTCGAATGTATTATTTGATCCAAATTTTCATTTAAAAATAAATTGGCCAGGTGCATTAGGTATTCTCAAGCATTAATAAGCCAAATATCCAGTGATTTCTAATGCTAAAGAATACACACTGCACCTGCAATATGCAGGTTTATAGGGGATAAAAAAAATTGAAGTGCTTTGCTTACCACAGCTGAGGATAAATGCTGCTGCACTCTATAGCTGAAATGCCAACACTGGAATTGTAATAGCATGTAGCAGTTTGAAAATTATCTACCATGATGGATGAAATATACACTCACACATTTCTGCAATAAATATATGGACCAGACAGAAGGTGGGAAGAAAAAAAATATGAACAAAGGCTAACTAGCAGTAAAGTCAAGTAGAATGTTCAGGTTGCTGAAGACCCTGCCCTGTATATAGTCTACTAAATATACTATTTTAGCAATAACATATGTATGTCTCTGTATGGAACCAGGCTGGGGTACAAAGAAAAAGAGTCAGGAAATTTATTTTTTAGTATTGTCCTTCATATCTGTGAACCCATCACTCATGCATTTGCTACGCACGAGGTTGCACTTAGCAGAAGTGCTCAGTCCAGTCCTACTCCTGATTCTTTTCCTATTTGAATTAAACCAACATTCTAAGGAAGAACAATATATGCATTCTTGTTCCCACCTTCAAAGAAGGAAGGACATGCAACCTCCAGTCACCCAACTGATGCATTTTTCTACGAGTAACACCTACCAGCATTTTGCCTTGGGCAATAATTTAGCCCCACATCCTCAGGCATATACAAATAGCTCAGAAAAATGTCTGGACAACTGATGGATTTTTGAACTGAGCTGAAGTTTCATATTGTGGACTGTCTGCCTCTGAAAAAAAACAGAGGAGAAACACTCAACATTTTCCTCTTGCTGGACTTACTGTTTTTAAATTTAAATGTGGCCTTATAAAAAAAATTGTGGGCCTACACTTGGGAATATTTTCAGAAAATTTTGCTTGTTTGACTAGCACAATGCTTCAGACAAATGAGTTAACTACTTGGTTTATGATGCTGTTTTTCCCACATCACTTTATTTCCACTTGCACATACTCTTTGCTTACTGCTGAAGGTTCAGCTTCCTGCCCTGCCTTCCATGGAAAGGAGCCCCTCAATGGAAGAACAAGCCATTGAATTGTCACAGGTGTACAGGGAACGAGGTGGGCACAGGGCATGTTGGTTGTCACATGGGGAATTCACTTTGGTAGCCTAACCTGATAGCTTAAGTAGACTTCCAAGCCCAGGTGGATGTCCTCTGAGAGTGGCCTCCAAGTGGCCTTATTACTGGGGGTTTTGTCGCATTCAGAAATTAATATTAATTAGTGTTCATCCAGGAATATGTATTTATCTTCAGTTTCACAGTTTACCAGCTGGGGGGAAAAAAAAAAAAGTCAAGGTGACAAAATCTTCTACTCTAAACCTGACCAGTTCCATCACAGATGTGGGGACTTTTCAAACTGCAACCTCACAGAAAGTGAAAATCTTCAGCAGTCACTGGAGAGTCATTGGGTACACTCTATGATCCAGCTAGGCAGGGTCTGTTCTCTCCCTGCTGAAAAGGGAGAAAATCCCTCTTCAGGATCATGCCTCGTCTTCTGGTAGATGCCATTTACTGAACAGCAAGCAGCAGAAATCTCACAAAAACAGCCAACAGGTTGAGCCCAAGAGGAAGATAAAGTTTTGAAAGCAGTAGGGTTTGCTGCATCAGGTTCTTTGGATGGACCACCTGAAGATGCACCTCGATGATTGGACCTGCAGCCCAAAGTATTGGCCATCCCTGTGACAGTACCAGATAAACCCTAACCAAGAGCAGTAACATGAGGACATCACCTGCTGTGCATCACACCAGAGTATTGCATCCCAGACGCTGTAAAAGCATCCCTGTAAAAGCACTGTCCTTCCTGAGGGCTTGGCAGTGCCCTCAGCTGCACCAGCTCCTGACACCTGTGCAGGCAAGGGGAAACTTCCAGTGTTTTATGTTAAAGCAAGGGATGAGACATGAGAAGTGTGAGTACCTAGGAGAGAAATTCTCTTCCCCTCCAGCTCCAAGCGCATGACTTTTAACAAAGTCTTACAAATCTGGAGAGACATAGCTGTGATTTTTCAACAATAAGAATATGTAACTAACCTTCATCTCCCCCAGTCTCAAAATAGGGGACCAAAAACCTAAGTGATTATTGAGTCATCAGGATATTTCTCTATAAGCCTGCTTTCTCGTGTTTTCTTAATGTTTCCATTTTTTGCTCATGACTGCTGTACAGTTTATTTGGCATACTGTAAAAAAAACTACCCTCTTTCACCAAAAGCAAGCAAGAAGGAGCTTCTAGCAAAGAGAATTCAGTAATTCATTATGCAGCCATCATCCAAAGGCTTTCACAAGATGAAGCTAATACTATCTTTTATTTTCTTTTTGTAAATCCTTACCGTGATTCTATTTTTTTTCCTTCAACAATGTTATAATTAGCTCTGTGTTTGACTTCCTGTGGCAAAATCATAAAGGCTACAATCTTAAGAGGAATTACCATAGGCTGATTTTAAGAAAGTATGTCTTTACTGGGACCAATTAAGTCCTCTCAGTTAATCATTAAGCAAGTGCCTTAGTGAGCTGCAGAAAGTATCCCACAAAAAGATTATAGAACAATTTCTGTGCAAGAGATTGGAGGGATTTCAGTTTTAACTGTGTCTAGGTTTTTGTATAACAAACAAAGAAATTAATCCTATGAAACATCTTATTAGTGCATTGAACTTTTTTCCAACAAATGATGTAGCTTCTGCAAGTTTATTGTGCACAGTGTTCGATAAAATCTAGGCTTTGGTGAATAATACAGTCATGGCAGACAGCTTTTTTTTCCCTAATATGTTTCAGAAAGCTAGCAGCTGTATGAAAACAAAGCCCATATAATTAGAAGTGTTCATATAACAGCAGTTCCTTTCCCGTGTTCCTAAGCCACACACTGACAGTAAAAGAGAAACTGCATTTCCCCTGAAAGGCTTTACAGTCGCACTGAGGGGCTGGTACCGGAGGGGGCCCATACCCAGCGTGCAGCCGCCCCAGGCAGGCAGGAGCTTGCGTCCCCAGTGCCACAAGGACCTGGAGCGCAGCCCGAGCCTGGCTCACCCTCCGTCTGCACGGAGGCAGCCGCACCACCCCTCCCTCACCGGTTCCTTCCCACATGGGAGAGACGCCAGCCCCTTGCCCCTCCCGCATCCCTCCTCCCATCCACCCACCCTCTGGAATGACTCACAGCTGAATAGCTCAGGCGGGGTCATTAATAAAGCTAGCTGAAAAATAGTTTCGGGTGGGAATCTCTAGGGCTTGCAGTTTAACAGTTTTCATGATGCGCTTTTTTAAAACTTAAAATTCCAAATCTTAAAAAACAGTAAAATGTCAGTGGAAACCATTCTTGCAAAGGGCTTCATTTATCACTTGACATTTTTAATGTCAAATATTGGAGTATTTTTGATTTTTTTTTTACCAAAACGGCTTGCCCAACGTTGGAAAGGACTTCTGCCTTATAAGAAATAAGGAAACCATGGCAACCATAGCAGTTGTTTGCATTTGGCTAAGAAACCAATTTTCCATTGAATAAAGCAATCCTGGTACAGGGCTTTCACCTAATTTTGAAAAGAAAAAGCCTTCCTTCCTAGGGTCATGTGTAGCACTTTGCACACTTAATCATGTATGGGTCAGCCAACTAGATGGACAAGTAACCTTTGTAAGCAGAGAACAGCAAAACTTACTCAAAAATAAGTGTGGGGGTTCTTTGCCCTCTGGATATGGGAGGATGAAAGAGTAAGGTGCCTACTAAACTACAGCTGTTCCTCAGCCTCTTCTCTAACCAGCAGCTCCTTCTCATGTTTTGTACTATGAATGGAAAATAATAAAATAGGGCTTGCTGTATGCAACTGCTGGGTGGTATTTATTTATAGCTCTACTGGGGATAGTGTGACTGGCTGGGCAACGCAGTATTAATCATCTTTCCAGTGGAAAGCTGGAAAGTGTTCTCAGGATAAGATTAGACGTTAAGAACTGTATTGCATCTTTTTGGGAAAATCGTGTGCCGGGCAGGGTGGAGCTGGGGGAGGACTGTGCCCAGCACATCCCAGAAGAGAGCATGTGCTGCAGAGGATGGGACGCTCTCCCCTCAGCTAGCCAGCTCTGCTGGGTGCTGCAGCAGACACAGCAGCGCAGGAAGAACTGAGCATTGCTTTCTTCCTCTGCCCTGCCTTTGTCTTCTGGAGGGAAGGCCTTCTTTACTGGAAACAGCCTTAGAGCAAAGGCAAAGCAGCATCCCTCCTCTCCAGGCAACAGAGGAGAACCCCACTCCACAGAAAGGCTCGTTGTGGTGTTGGCTGAAGCACTGGTGTTGCATGGTGACTTGGGGATAGAAGAAAGACCTTACAACTACAAAAAGTTAAAGCACTAATAAACCTGAAAAAAAGTCTCTCGAAGCACTAGGAGATAAGCAGCACACATACAGCTGAAATTGAGGGGAGCTGGACAGAGAAAAGCAGCAGCTCTGACTGCAGCCTGGGAAGTCCAGTGCTTTGCAACCACAAAGCCCAGAGACAGAACAGAACAGAAGTGCAGCAGGGATGACTGAAACCAGCAGCACAAAGCAGCGATAGCCAGAAGATGATATACAGCCAGAGCAGGGACAGAAAAAAGGTCCCAGCTCCCACCAGGAAACCTGACCCCTCCTGAAAGCACGGATGCTGAATGGGGCTGGTGGCTCTACACAGCTCTACGGGGATGGAGACTTAGCAGTACTAAGCAACTTTGAAACCCCTTTGAGGGAGTAAGTACTCCTGTACTCCTGCAGCACCTGCCTGTGCTACAGGATGTCTGCTAACACTTCAAGAATGCCCTTATTACCACTACAGGCTTTGAGGTTTGAAGGAAGGCAACAGAACAATGCCTAGCCCCTTCAGGTTCCTGACACATTTTAGGTCCCTCTGAGAGCTGCAATCCATGTAACTCATTGACAAAAAGAGAAGATGGAGATCAAGACTACCTGGTCAGGCCTCTAACTGCATGAATGTCCAGCAGTGGTTTCTTAACTTGATATTTAACCTTGACCAGCATATCTTAGGGCACAGTTTTTTCAAGCCTCCAAAGACTGCAGATCTACCCACGTACCATATGTACACATGGCTGTCCTCCCAGGGGGCACTGGGGAAAAGTCAGCTCCCACCCCAGGAACCACAGCAGCATGTCTACAGAAGATACAGCATCAACGTGAAGCCCCGAATCCCTCTGTAAATCTCTTGCCTCATTTACCAAGCATTGGCCTACCTGAGCTCCTCCCTGTTCTTATCTGCAGTATAAGCACATCCCTGGCACCCGTCATTGTCCTTGAAAGCCAGCATCCCCACAGCTCATGGCCCCCTGTGCACAGCTGGAAAGTCAGGCAAACTCTTCTCTCTCCCCAGACACCATTTCAAAGTCACAGCATTGCTAGGAGCCTAAAGCAGGGCTCAATATTTCAAGGCAAATTAAGGGATGTTGTACGTGCAAGGTTGTGTTAAGCCTACCCTCTGAGACTGTGATGTGGGATGAAGGCTCTCAGGTGTCCCCTAGACTGCTGCTGAAGATCTTTCCTGGGGTTAATGAACCCCAGCAAATAATCAGACCCCAAATGATAGGCTTGATTGGCAAGTAAGCATGAAACGAGCGGAAAGGGAGAGCCAACGGAAGGATACAAGCAATAGGAATATAATTATGCAGTGATTCATCTTGGGCACGCTTGCACGCTGGGAAGAGGGGGGGCAGGAAAATAGGGGGAACCAAGCCTTTTCTTGATTTTATTTTTTTTGGACAGTAGTGGAAATCCACAGAAGATAATCTGGAGGAGCCATTTAAAAGAGACATAGGCAGATATACTGCAAGGATCAAGGAAAGCGAAGCAACCCTTTGATTCTACATGAGCCATACAGAACTGTGCTTCTACACTGCGCAGTGAACGCATTACTGAGATCACAGATTCGGGAGCTTAGCAGGCATTTACAATCCTATCCTCTTTCTTTGTAGCTTAACCTTCGTGAAACATAGAAGCTTTCACCAACCTTAAGGAAAAACTGTGGGACGAGAATTTTCATAGGCAGCCCACCAGTAGTCTATAAATACATCTGAGTAGTGGCAGAGGCAGATTTCAAGCACATACAAAAGATTGCTTTTGGGAGATCTTTAAAGCATTGCAGAGCAGGTGAACTGCTTTGAAACCTTGAATTGTCATTTTGAATTAAAAGCTCATATCTACTGTATTTATCAAGCAAAATTACAGGCAGTTGTTACCGGCAGCTGCGGAGAGTGATACAGAGCATACTCCCTGTGAGCTGTGTGTGATCAACCCAGTGGGCTTTGAGTGGTCAGAACTCAGGAGCAGCATGGTTATCCTATGAGTCTGTTGCTCGCTCCAGCAACAGGGCTGCCAACTGGCAAAGCAGCAGGTTTGCTTTCTCTGCAAGAGCCCAGAGCTCACTTCTGTGGCTATCCTTCTCTCAAGACCTCCTGCTCCACCCAGTATAGATCACCCTTAAGAGCTTGCAAGGACACAGATGCCCTCAAAGCAATAGCTTTTCCTCCTCATTTCCATAGCACGTACTGGTGGAAGTCGCACCAACTTTGGCAGCTCTGCACAAGCACTCACCAGGACAGCTGGAGGTCCTCACACTGTACAGGTGGCCAAAGAATACTCCCCCTTTTGGGCAAATGCAGGTAAAATTGACAGCCAGGACTTGCAGCAACATGTTGAAAATCACGTGCATGTTGGCCAGCTGCCTAGTGCATGGCTCTTCTACTTTTAAGCTTTCTAAAAAAAATAGCTGTGAATAGATGGCAAATGAATAAAGGTTGATTTTTTTATGGCTGCGCCAAATTAATTACAAATGAGCAGCAAAATAAATCCAAAAGGCTATCATCCCATCTACCAATCAATAAGTTGAAAGTATAAATAAACTAGAATGATATAAAGTGCCTGTGGCACACACACAAACCCAGTGAGCTAAAAAAGGAAGGAAAACATTTCCAGTCTTCATCTGGAGAGATGCCACAGATTTCATCAGGCTAAGATGAAGGGGAAGAGTTTTTGTAACGGCATGATTTTTATAGACTGAACCTCCTCCCAGCAATCTACCTAGAGGGAAGTATTTTCTCATAGCCACTAAGCATCATTGCTAGTCATGTGCAGGCACACATACATCAAAACTAATGACCCAAGCAGTCTTAATGATTTCAGCAAGGGCAGGAGGCTTATCTTCAAACAGATAGGAAATTGTTCGCTTGGATAGGGGCCTAACTTAACAGAGATAGGCAAACCCAAAGACAAGGCATTGCATACGTCAGTTTACAGCAAAATCCTAGTGAAAGGTGTTTAAAATGTGTTGTGCAGAAAGAGACAACCAGATAAACATCTTCTGCACAGTGATACAGCGAGAGCTGCAGTCTGCAAACAAATTTGGTGTCTCATAATCCATTCCAAGAAGCATTTGAGAGGTGTGAAAGAAAAGGACCCAAGATAGCAACACTATTCCTGCTCAGTGCCAAACTACCACACTTCTGTCTTGGTAGAAAAGAATGACAGTTCAGGAGCAACCTCCAGCTGTTGCAGAAGCAACCCCTGTGGCACCCTGAGCTGACTTTTCCTCCCTCTGAAATGACTGGCCAGGTCTCAAAGGCAATCCTACATGCAGGTCAGCACAACTGCTGGACTCCCCACAGAGCCCATGCTGCTCAGGCCAGGCTCATTGACATCCAGTGGCTGGCAGCTCCTCATAGAATCTTCTGAAAAATTTACCACCATTCTTGTTTCCCATATGGAAACAACCAGCACAGATTTCATGTTGTGCCTACATTTGCTAATGAGCAGTACATACTAAGCAAAGACAGACATACAACATCATCCACTGCAGTCACTTGCAAAACACAAGGCTTGAGGATGTTTTCAATAGTCCCAGAAGGCTCAGTTTCACTTTGTGTTAAATTTTTGCCTCTCTGTTCTATATGCCACCTCCAAGGAGCTCTCTTTATTTATGGATCAGCTTTCTCTTCTAAAAGCCCAGCGAGGCTTTAGCAGACCGAGTGTGAACACACATTTGAGTGTTCTCCATAATCAATGCAGAAAATTCATGAGCTGAAAGCTGTCTGTGGTAAGGCTGAAGTCTGTAGCTCAGACACAGGCTCCGCTGCCTTTGTCTTGAAGACAGACAAGCTGCAATCACACACACATACTTAGCCAGGCCCTTGGCCTTCATAATTTCATCAGCCAGTCCTCACAGGCCCTCATCACTAGGCTGTCATGTACAGCCTCTTAATAGGTTTTCAGAAGTTTGTTGCTAACCCTGAATGCAGCAGCTGCATTGGAGTAGGTGCAGACAATGCCTAATTTCTCCTCATTCCAAGACCAAGTTATTTTGGTCAGGCAGTGCAAGAAATACAACATAATGATTGATAATTCAGCATTGACAACAATGCCTTGCTCTCTCCTCCAGCTTCATGCTTCCCACAGAGAACATGTGTGTGTTCCATTTCAGATTACTTTATATTTTCCCTGTTTCAATGCCACTCTGTAAATTTTTGCTCCTTCCACTGCTCTCCCCGCGCCCCTCGCTCCCCTAATTTTGCAATATTTACATGGTAGTATTTCCCTGTCCTCATTACTCTTCACATCTGAGATTTACAGTGAACCAGCTGCATTATCCACATAAAGAGCTGTGCTCCATTTCCAGGTTTGGACAGCAGCATCAGCTATTAAACACATGGGGTAGGCCCATCATGTGGGTGTACTGGAACTGGTCATTTAAGAGCCACAGGTTGATCAATGCCACTTCAAATAGAATAGCATTTGTATAAGGGAACCCAAATGCACCTTCCTCTCTGGCTTTCTCCTTCTCTTTTCTCTTCCCTCATCTTTCTCACTCCTTCCCCCCTTCTCTCTGTTATCCACACTATATTTTTAAGTCTTGCTTCATACACCACTGCATTGCTGCTAGGGACTCGTATTTGTACTTCCCTTCCTACCCACACTCTGGACCTCATTTGTTACATTTCTGTCATCTGTGTCAGTCAACTATTACATCCCAAAAATAGTTTTCATCTCAGTGCCACCAAACAACAAGTATCTAAGTAATAGGCCTGAGCTTCCTCTGCTGCAGCACAGCACGGGAGTCCTTTAACTTCACCAGAGCTGTGTGATTCCTCGTCACTCCACAGTGACCACCTGGATCAACCTCCTGGACAGACTGCTATCGTCACACAACCAGGTGATCACACCAATTAACCTGCGTTCATCTTAGTGGGTCAGAAATCCCAAACAGACGGGCTTGCTTTGTGATTCTCCATGGGCTGTAGCCCAGCCATTACCAGCCACCTTCTTCAGCAGCTCTGTGGAGGAAGGACACTGGAGTCAGCTGGGGCCTTGTGAAAAGAAAATATGACCATTACATAACTGTAACATTAAAAAGCAAAATCAAAAATAATATATCAGTTGAAGAAAACATCCTTGCATATAAAATTTTATGCAGGATATGTGCATGCACATAAACTCGATGTGTAATTTCTCACACAATCCCTGGAGTTTAAAATTCACCTGTTTTGCCCAAGAAAGGCACCCAGCAAGATCAGTTCCAGAAAAATTTAATTTCCTGTGCCATTGTGGAGCTGAACACAGGGTGAAGGCACACTGCGTAGGTTACCTAGGCTACTTCGATTTACCATAATTAATGGTAACACCTTAGCTGGGTCAAGGCAGAGTGAAGCATCTTTATTAGCGAGCTGGAGGAGGTGGTGGAGTAGACTCTTGTCTAGATCTCAGCTGGCAGATTGTATGGACCAGTCAATACAGCACTGCCTTGACAATACCCCTGTACCAATGGGAAAGGGATCAGTGACATGGGGCTAGGGACTGCTCGTCCTGGGAGGATGAGGGACAATGGGCAAAAGCTGAACAAGAGTTTCAGATCAGGTATAAAGAGAAGGATTTTTTGGACTGGGATCCAAAGAGGATATGCAGTCTCAGGCCTCAGAGTTCTTGAAGACCTGACTGGACAGAGATTGAGTCTGTTTCACAGTGAAGCATCCTTCAGTCCTTTGGATTCTTAAGGATGCAAAGTCATGCATACAAAAAAGACTAGAGCCTGGTTACAGGAAGGTTCAAGACATGGACACCTGCAGGGCCAGTGGTGTCCTAGCCCCTCTGCTGTTGAGGGTGGATTCCAAAAGCAAGCACCCTGACAGACCTCGTTCACTGCACCTCTTCTATTACAATATTGAGTACCCCGCACTGGGCCTTTAGGGTGGGACAGCTTTGCAAATGCCTTGTCTGTGTCCTGAGAGCCTAGGCACTGTTTTCACTGTGCCACACCATGAGCAAGACATTCCTGAAAGTCTTTGGAACACTGAAGACCCATTCTTGACTTCAGGAAGACAGTGCTGTGTTTCTTCATGCCCCAATTAAGCCACAGTCATTTGTATTGTCTGGTAATCATCAGAAATTGTAGTTGCTGACCTGAAAGCTGAGAACAGTGGATGCTAATGTCGATTTCCAGGTAAGAGACCTCACTGCATACATGAACAAAAAAGTCACCCTTGCTTTTACAGCCTGATTGTTCGCTGTGGGCAATAGTAGGTGATTTAAAGTAATAGCTGTGTTCCAAGCATTCTTGGTGTTCAAGAGAGCAAATACACCTGGAATGAGAAAATAACAGTCAAGAGACAAACAGGAATACAGCAAGCACCTGTAAACACAAAGGAACAGTGCCTGGGTGCAAACCCAATGGCTTCCAGCAGTCAAAGTGTTTTCTCACAACATCATAATCATGTAAGCCCGTCTTAAGCACTCTGCCATTGCCACAAAATTTTCAAATTGCTTTTTTTTCCCTTTTAACATAGCTATTATTTTGCAACTGAAGTGGCTTTGCATAGATATTATAGTGTTCCAAAGAAGCTGCTTTAGTAAAACCTTGCTGCCTCCTCACACTGGGGTGTCTCAGAAATCTAGGGATCACTCATATAGATGTAAAACACTAGAATAGCATGAAGTGCTTTTGTTCCACCTTGGAAGCTTTGGGAAGGCTTCAAAAACTCTCTGCAAGGATTTTTTCCAGGTAAAAACACTGCTCTGAAGTTCAGATGAACTTTTGTTCCCAAACCACAGAGCAACCTTGGCTAAACTCCTTGGGATTATAGTGTCTACCTGCATGCTGCAGGCTGTCTTCCATTACGCATCACAGGCTGGGTCTAGGACTCCAATTTCTACCTATAATTACCTTTTGGAGAACAGGAATTTTGTCTTATTGGGAAAGCAAACCTGTGAAAACTAAGCTTGGTCAGAATGTTAATGCTTCCTACTAATTCCTCGTCCTAGAGAGCTAAGGCAACTGTGGAGGATTTATCCAGGTTCTGTTCAGCTGAGCTATCATCTGAAGCATTCTTAATGAAGTACAAGTTGAAAGGTTAATCCCAGTAGATGTAATTGCAAAAACACAGGAAACCTGTACACGAAATTTAACACTCAGGGTCTTTCACTGCAAAATGACATGCAAAACTGAGTCATGGTTAGACTTGGATATCCTACCTTCCATTTGACTGGCTCAGCAGAGCACTTTCTTTTTGCTATCTGAGTTCATTTGCTCTGTCACTGGGTAACAGTCAGAGCACTGTTCATCTTTCTCCCCAGATTTTTCTATAATTATAAAGATTGCCTACATTTTAGACAGTCCTTTGTGCCCTAATAGAATCTGTTGCAGTGTTTCCTTGTTAGCTGGATTAGAATGAACCATGTTTAGAAGAATGAAAGACTGGCAAGTGAAGCCTAGGTAGTACATGAACTGGATCTCTGTTAAATTAGGGTGAATTAAACACCGTGGCAGTTCTGTATCCATTGTGAAGGCGGCCGCAGCATTGAAACTTTCTTCAGTGACGAGATTCCAGAATGGTTGAGGTTGGGAGGGACCTCAGAGATACCTCCAGAGATACCTGGACCAAACTCCCTGCTCAGAGCACTGTTGCTTACAGCAAGTTACTCAGGATATCAAATGGTCAAATTTTGAATATGTCTGAGGATGCAGACTCCACAGTCTCTCTGTCCATTTCATTCCAGTGTTCAGCCACTGTAACAGTGAAACAAACAAAAGAAAAGCCACAAAGCAAAATCTCCTTTGTTTCCATTGTCACTTGTCCTTTCATTGGGCACCCCTGAAAAGATTTTGGCTCCATCTTCTTTATTCCTCTCCAACAGGTATTCATACACAGGGATGAGATTCACCTTATTCTTCTGTTCTGCAGAATAAGAAGTCACAACTGTCTCAGCCTCTCCTCTTATCTCACATGATCTAACTTCCCCATCCTTTTTGTGCTCCGTTGCTGGACTATTTTCCAACATGTTCATGCCTCTCTTCTACTGGAGAGCCCAGAGCAAGAGTTGGAACTGTATATATGTCTCAGCAGTGCTGAGCTGAGTGGAAGGATCACATTCCTTGATCTGTTTGCAGCACCCTTCCTAATTCAGCCAAAGATGCTGTTGACCTATTTTGCCACAAGAGCACATTGCTTACCGATAACGGGGGATTAGAGCTCCTTTTGCACTTATTCCAACTTCATGCCAGTGTTAACTCTAGTGATTTGAATGAAACTGCACCAGCTGAATTAATCCTGGAGTAAGTTTACTTCGGTTAAGTTTAGCTTTACAATGCAAATAGTCCCTACACTTAAAACTTTAGCTAGACTGCTGGAAAAAGGACATTTGAGATGGGAATATATCCTGACTTCACTAGTGGATTGCTATGTTGGTGCCCAAGAGACCATAAACCAGGACAGCTCAGCTAGTTCTCATGCATGCTTACAAGCATCACAGAGCTGGCCTTCAGTCTTCTTCAGCACCACACCAGAGGAGCAGAGTCACTTCACAACTCTTCCTCAACCTCCTGGATTGTGGCAGAGTGTCATAGCAAAATGATCAGCGCTTAATACTTTCATTAAGGGCATCTGTCAGATCTTCTTTTGTAGGAGAAAGCTTCAACAACTTTTACTAGTCATTCAGCTCCTGGAAGAATATCTCTGTTTCATTGTAACATAGTTTTCCATGCAGCTAAATCAATCCACCAAATCTAAACCAGTTTAAATTCACTGTCTGAAAACACTGAACAGATAAATCCTTCATTAGTGGTTAAAATTGTCCTGTGTAAGAAGGAAATAGTGGTCTCTCATAGCCAGTTGTTTGAGGGTTGCCTTACGTTTATGTCCTGAGGTAGAGTGTGAGGCTTATCAACTCTAAGAGTTGCACCATTGATGGCTCTCAGAGTCACCAGGATGAGTGCGGGTGTGGGGGAAGATCCCTTCTTTTGACAGCTTCCCACTGCAGCAGTAGATGCACCTGCTTTTCTCTCTTCAAACAAGTGTAAATCAGAGCTGTACCAGATGTTTTTGTTGAATAGGCTGCAAGAGCTGCACTGAGTCAGCAGTCCCAGTACACCACACCAAAATTTCCCTGAAAGTTTTAGCTAGATGCTCAGCAATAAAACACATGTAAGCACTTAGCAGGAAGCAGAATAGGTCATTAGGGATTTGGCTTGGTTTCTGTTCCTTTTGTTGGACATGCTTTTCCACTTTCTTCCACAAATAACTACAAAGAAGTTCTGCAAGATTGCCCCCCTATGACACACCTATGACTAATGTAGTAATGAGACAGCCACTTTAATTCACTTCTTATCTAAGGCTACCTTCAGTGCTTCTCTTGCACACAGCTGCTATCAAGAATGAGACCTACCAACTCATAGGGCTATGGCATTGTCTGCAGACCCTCAGCAAGCAGGCGAGCAGCCACATTCAGCAAGCAGTGAGGAGTCACTGCCTCCTCAGTAGTGCAAAAGCACATCAGTCCTGAATTTATGGATGGGAAGCAAGGCTTTTGTCACTGTCTCACATAACATCCTTGCAGGTAATCTCAGGAAATGTGGGTTAGCTGAAGGGACAGTTAGATGGATCAAGAACTGGCTGAATGGCAAAGCTCAGAGGGTTGTGATCAGCAGAGTAGGATCCGGTTGGAGGCCTGTAGTGGTGGCATTCCCCAGGGATCAATACTGGGTCCAGTCTTACTCAGCTTGTTTATCAACAACTGGGGTGAAGGGGTAGAATGAACCCTAAGCCAGTTTGCAGATGATACAAAACTGGGGGGAGNACATGAGGAAGAACTTCTTTACATTGAGGGTGGCAGAGCACTGAAACGGGCTGCCCAGGGAGGTTGTGGAGTCTCCCTCTCTGGAGACATTCAAACCCCACCTGGACACGTTCCTGTGTCACCTGCTCAGGGTGACCCTGCTTTGGCAGTGGGGCTGGACTGGATGATCTCTAGAGATCCCTTCCAACCTTAAAAATTCTGTGATTCTGTGATTCTGTGAAAGTCCTGCCATTCTCTGTCTTGCAGAACACACTGAGAGTCAGCCTCTGCCCTGAAGGTCCAGCCAAAATAAACAGAAGGACATATATTGGGCTTCCATCACTACATAAAAGAAGCCACACTCCATCCAAGGCCATACAGACAATCTACAGCAAAGCCAAGAACAAAAGCCAGAGCTATTCAGTTCAATTGTAGTTCTCCAGCCTCTGGAGTTTTACTGATTTAATTTATGTGTGAACATTCAGAAGAGCAGGGCACTGTCTGCCTCTGCGTTCCAGCTGTACTGGGGGGCCCATGGTAGTGCAGCAGTCTTCCTTGCAATAGCACAGAGAGGACCTAACCCGTTCTCCTCGTAGTCTTATGAATGGGATAAAGGGACATTAAATTAATTCAAGGTCTTTTTTGTGGGTTTTTTTTACATCCAATACATTTATCCATCTTTGAACAGTCAGCAGCTTGTGCAGTTTAAATGGGTATGTTGCAAGAATTCAGATTGACAGCGATCCCTTTGAGACAGCAAGGGGAAAACCTCCTGCAGACTGGTCTAACACCCATGAGAAAGCAGCTTCTGCATGACTGCTCAGTAGCTTCAGGTATCCTACCTGATCTTTTGCTCAGTCTATCTGATTTTGCCGACACCTAAATGGACATAGATCTGTTCTGTTGGCTCTTAAAATTGTATCCTCCGGACTTGGCTTCTGCAAAGGCTGTGCCACCCAGCAAGAAAGCAAAAGGAGAGCACGTACTACATCACAGATGAAAATACCTAGTTAGACAAAAGTGCCCTGAAAAAAGCTAACAAATAATAATATTTCACACTTCCTACTGCTACATCAGGGACACTTCTCACATACTGTTAGTATTAAATATCAATAAATTAAGATGTTTATAAATCAATTGTCTGCAAACCTGTACTAACTATAGAAAGAAAATGTCTTAGATTCGCAAGCTGAATGTCTTCCAGATAAATTCCATTTTCTGCTGTGGAGTTACATGTTCTCATTGTGGTAAGCTTTTTCTTCAAGAACCTTAATTTACTGCCTTTAATAACTCGTATCACTGAAAATCTTCTGCTTCCTAATAAGCATATTTATTTCAAGAGAATGCAAATTCAGTAAAAAATTCTTTTAGTTGGTGGAAGAAAAGTTGTTAATTACCACGACATTCTGCAAAATGCAATTCTACTATCTTTCTGCCAAGATGTTCAACCTGGCCTTTAAACCTGGCCATGGGAAAATGTTGATGTTGCCAGTTGTCACTGCAGAACATGTGTTTTGGGGACAGCTGGATTTTTTAGTACATGGTGATTTGCCAAGGCTAAAGTCAGAGCAATCATCTATTCATTTTCCTTTTTTTTCACTAACAAAAACCACAAACAAACAGCCCCAAAATAAACTCAAAACAACAAAAACCCTTTACGTTTCTTGAATAAAAGATACTTCCCCCATTCCCTTATAATGAAATTGTTGTCCAAAGTGACTCTTAAAAGACTGACAGGTCCTGAGAGACTAGCAAATGTAATGAACTTTTTGTGTTTTTAAACCCAACTGCATTTCTAATGACTTCTTAAAATCTAGCATACATGGCCACATTATCCTTGTCTGCTGATGTCCTCCTTCTGCACCTGAAAATAATTCTGCACTCAACCAACTTCCAAAACATTTGACAGCAGACAAAATGTGGCAAAAATTGTGATTATCAAGGAGTTTCAGAAATATCAGGCAGATAGAAGATATGGGTCCTAGCAGTACTTCCCTAAAGAGGAAAATAAAATAAAAGCTTGGTCCTTGTTAGGATCAATCCAGACAGGAGAATGCATTCCATGCCCCACCAGACACTACAGTGGACCCACCTCTCTCACTTTCCTTTTGTACCGCAGATTCTGTGACAGCAAGTAAGGCAGAGTGGAAAGATCAACTTTTTCATATGTGGGCTTGCCAAAATCACCCTTTTACCTGTGGCTTCCCTCCGCCTCCCCAAAGTAAGGAGTGAGACTGAGATGATACTCAGTATGATTTAGAATTTTCAAAAAGCCAACTGATCAGCCACTTGTGGCAAACGCCATTAACCACTTGTTATTCACTTGAAAACTTTTCCTTATTTTTCCCATTTAGAAAGAAATCATACTAGATGACTTCACAAATGCATCGTAAGTGTGGTCTGACAGTCCATCTAAAGAGGATCATACTAAATTAACCCTGCAATCATCCCAACATAAAGTAGCAGGGATCCAGGAAGTCATCCTGTGAAGGAGAGAGGCCATTTCATGTGGATGCCCTGGACCACAGCTTTATGACTTAAGCAACAGAGGAGGTCGCCAGGGGAAGGGGAGAAAAAAGAAAGTACTTTCTGCAATGGGAACACATTGTCCATTGCAGTGAATATTATACACAATGTGTCCAATTTCTTCAAGGACTTACGGATACATCTTATCCTCCAGTCTTCTAAGGCTGAGGTAGCCCTAGTGATTATTAGAAGCTGGAACTCCAAAGATGAAAATTTTGCAGCAGAAAAAGAGTGTAAGTGATGCATAATGTATGGAGGTTCACAAGAACAATACAGTATTAAATAAATGCAGTAGAAGTTATTCATATTAACACGAGGACAACAGCCTGATATACTAATTTACAGAAAAAAATGTCTAGGACAATGTAACTTTCTCCTAATATCCCCTCCCAAACTTGTCCTGATCTGTCACATGCCAGTGGCTGTGAATTTGAGACAGCCAGTGAAACCCTCAGACATACAAACATAGGAGACAGTGCCAAAGTAAAGCGTTAGTAAAAAGCAAATACCTGAAAAACCTTTAAATAAAAACAAAAACTAAAACAAAATAAAGACAAAACCAAAATGAAAACAAACAAACAAAAACACAAACCAACAAACCAACAAACAAGCTCTTAAAGAAATCAGAGCCTAAGTGTGGCTGCAGCTGGAAGTCCCTCTGCAGATCCTCTAATCCAAACCTTCTCTTCTAGGCAGAGTCCGCAAGAGTGGGTTTCTCAGGACTGCATGCAGTTGGACTCCATCTGAATGGCAGAACAGCTCTCTGGTGTGTCAGCCTCTCCTCTGCGTTCTAGATAGTTTGCAGATTGCTGATGAAGCCCTCTGTCCCTCATCCAAGGCGTTCACAGAGATTCAAAAGAGCATTAGCCTCAGTATCCATCCTGGGATGTTGCAGTGGTGATGGGCTTTTAGCTGGGCTTTGTGCCACAGACCATAGAATGGTTCAGGTTGGAAGGGACATTTAAAGGTCTTCTAGTCCAAGCCCCCTCTAATGAGGAAGGACACCTTCCAACAAATCATGTTTCCCAGAGCCCTGTCCAGTGTGATATTGAATGTTTCCAGGGATGGGGCATCTACAACCTCTCTGGGCAACCTGTGCCAGTGTTTCATCCCCCTCCAGCATAAAAAATTTCTTCTTTATTTCCAGTCTGAATCTATCCTTGTTTAGTTTAGAACCATTAACCCATGTCCTATCAGTATAGCCCCAACTAAAATGTCTGGCCCCCTCATTCTTATAAGCCCATTTTGGTACTGAATGCCCCAATAAGGTTATGCTGGAGCCTTCACTTCTCCTGAACAGCCCCAACTCTCCCAGCCTTTCCTCACAGGAGGTGCTCCATCCCTCTGATCATCCTGGTGGCCTCCTCTGGACTCGCTCCAACAGGTCCGTGTCCTTCCTGTGCTGGGACCCCAGAGCTGGATGCAGAGTTCCAGGCGGGTCTCACCAGAGCAGAGCAGAGGGGCAGAATCCCCTCCCTCCCCTGCTGCCCACGCTGCTTTGGATGCAGCCCAGGACATGTTTGGCTCTCTGGGCTGTGAGTGCACATGGCTGGGTCATGTCCAGCTTTCTATCCAGCAGTACTTACAAGTCCTTCTCTCTTACAATACTTGAACCTAGAAGTCAGTTGCAACAAACATCAAGGAAAGATTTTTTTGTTTGCTCAGTTTGGTTGTTTGTTTTGTGGTTTTGGTTTTGATTTTCTACCTATAAGCAGATACAAGCCAATGTCCTTGAATTGCTTGTGCAAGTACCTGGCACCATTGTGCTTGTGTAGTGACTGCCAACAGTTTTACCTACTACCCCCGGCTACAAGTTTTCCCTCTAAAATTTCAACACATTCCTTCTGTTGTTCCATCCACCCCAGCTGATGGTGCTCCCTTCCACAGTGTATTTACCTGTCTTCTTTCCCCATGTTCCTGAGGACAAAATGAAAACCTGCCACCTTCCTGATTAGAGTCCAGGCCTCCCCATCAGAGTGAGCACTGGAGCAGACAACAGACTATGGAAAAACCATGGAGATCATTCTTTCCTTATGAGCCATGCTGGCCCAAGAAACATTGCTTCATTTTGGCTGTCAGTGACTACCTGTGGGGGTGGCAGGCTGCTGGGACAAGCATCTAGTCCCTCACATTTGGGTCAGCTAAGGTGATGTGGCACTGCAGCTTGCAGTGGCTGAGGGGTCCTTCAAGTGTAACAAAATGCCCAAGAGGCAGGTGCTGTGCAGTGACTAGTGGAAAGGGAGATGGATTTGGCTTTTGCAAACCAGCCCCATGGCTTTTGGGGAGCTGGCTCTGAAGCTACAGATTTAAGGGTAAACAGCAGGCAATAAATCCAGACAGAAAGCAGGTAAGTGACACCTTCTCCCTCAGGGAGGTGGTTTCTACTAACCTACAGGTATCACGGAGAAAGAACAGTTTAGATGCAACTAAGCACCCACACAGAAGAAGGTTCCTCATTAAAAAATTCCAGCATTATGGAAAGACTAAGAAAATGCAAGGTAAGTTTTTGAGTCTTTCAGGCTATTTTAATGGAAAATTTATTCCTTCTGAACTTAATGAAATTTTATTACCTTCTGACATTACTGGGCTGACCTGTCTTGAGTTCTGAAAATTCCCTTGCCACTCCACAGGCATGCAAACTGTCATGAACCAATTATCTTGGCTCATCAGGGCTTTCAGATGATCTGACTGAAACTCCCACCACAGTTGTGCATCCAGACAGAACATGCAGTCATGAGGAGAGCTTGGCCAAAGTGTCCTCTGAGAATATGTCCTTCCCTGTGGTAGGACAGGCCCTTTTCTCCAAAGGTTAAACTCAGCTGATGCTGCTTCCCTGGGTTTAAAACAGCTTCTCTTTTGGATGGCTGTGCTTTTACCACAGTCAAATGGCACACAGTGGGCACAAAAGCTTAAACTTTAGTTAAGATGTTTTAGACGTTGACTGGCATTACAAAAAGATAAGTAAGCAGTGACTAATCAAAGAAAAAAGAAGTGACTAATCAAACTTCTTCATGGAAAGGGTTGTCAAACATTGGAACAGACTGCCCAGGGAAGTGGTTGAGTCACTATCTCTGCAGGTATTTAAAAGATGTCTAGATGCTTAAGGACATGGTTTAGTGATGGACTTTGAAGTGTTAGATTGACAGTTTGACTTGATCATCTCAAAGATCTTTCCCAAACTAAATGACTCTATGATTCTATGACCTTGCAATTGTCTGTCAACTTCTGAGACTGACTGCTGGAAAAACAAGCGATACAGCAATGAAGAAGAGATTGATCTCCATCAGAAAGCATCTCTTGTTCCTGAACAAACTGTGATGATGAAGTAAAGGAAATGTTTGCTTCAAAATAGAAGGATAAGAGTGTTCACTTAGTATTTTATTGGAAAAGCATATAAAAACTTATCGAAAGAAAAAGAAAGATCAAGAGTCTTTCAGGTGCCAATTTTTGTACTACACCAGTAACTCCTAATACAGGCTAAGAAAATTCTTTTTTAGGATAAACTTCTTCCAAGGTGGTCCATCCCAATAAATCCTGTACTGTTAATGGTTATTTAAGTTGCAGAAACAGCTCTTAAAAAGAAGAAAATTCCATTATCATCTACTTAAAAAAAAAAAAAAAAAAAAA
>VZRS01006709.1:53917-87174 GCA_013398055.1 Ifrita kowaldi
AAAAAAAGAAAGAAAATAAAAGAAAAAGCAGCTGAAAAACAAGGAAAAAAAAGGAAGAACTTCTGCAACCTTTGAAGTCTGGTTTCACAACATGAGGCAGTTCCCTAAAATGCAAGTTTGTAGCTTGAGGATCAGAAACACAAAGAAATCAGTGATAAATCCTGTTTGGCCATGAAAAGATAATTTTCAAAATCTTGAACCATATGTCAATTTGTGTATAAAATAGCAAAATATGAGGTAGTGTGTCCAAAAGAAGTACCTAAGAATTAGCACTTTAAAAAATTGCTGGTCTGGGCAAAATGGTCAAGCAACTAACATCAGGGATTTTGAATTAACCCAAAATTTCTAGAATATAACAGAAAGATGTTAAATTTAGGGCCCAAATCCAGTCATTTCAGAAAGACAGATGGATGCTGAAATGACAAGACACATTTCATGGAGACACCATTAAGATTCTGAGTTGTGAAGATTCATGCTGGTGCACTGAATGTTAAGTAATTTAATTAAAAGTACTCTTGTTCAACTTGCACAGATTGGAGATAAAATTCCTACTAGAATTTTCTGAGAAAAACAGAAGACAAACAGATGAATATTTGAAGGAGCCATGGGGTATTGTATTAATCCAAACTGCTAAGGACCACTTCTTAGCTCTGCAAATAGGCAGAGTTACAAGTGTTTCCAAAAGCACATGATTATCCTGCAGATGGTTTCTGGCACCTTAACTTTTCTGAAATTTCTAAGGATAGTAAGTGGATGTTTTACAGGCATAGTTCAGAAAGGTTTTTTGAAGTGAAATTTCACACTGTTTACCAATCAGTACACACAGCAAATTTTTTTCTTTTTCATTACTTTTGTTCAGGTCCAAAATTTCAGTGCTTTCTGGAAGAAAAGATTAAAACTAACCTTTGTGCCTCTTCCTCCTACTACTGTGCCTAAGGTAGCTGGATATTTCATAAAAAGCCACTACATTCAGCCTCTCTCCATTGTTGCTTCAGCTCTGAAATGCTGCTTGTTAGATTGCTTCACCCCCAAGAAATAGAAAAATCATTGTCCTTTTCTCAACACTAGTTATAAAAAAAAAAAAATCAGATCTTTTTAATATGCACAGGGAGAATTGTAGTTCTATGCATACAATATGCAGATGCCAATCAGGAACATTCATAACTTCTGCTCCTGTCGGCCAAAACCCCCTGAAGGAATGGGAACCTTTCCACCAAACACAGTGGAAGTGGGATGAGCTTGTAGACCACTGAACTATTACACATGGGATATGCTAAAATGTATTACAGAAATGAAAAAATCACTCAAAAATTTCTTATCCCTTCTGTTCTGAGCTATATTTTATATCAAACCCATTTTTGATAAATAGGAGTTGTAAAGGTCCATTAGTAGATTGCATTTATAGTAGCAACATTTGGTATGGAAGAACAGTTCTTTTATATCAGTATCAATCTGCATAAGAACGTGAGCTTTCAAATCTGGTAATAAAAGATGTACATCTTCGAGAAAATATTTCTTCAGAGGAGTGTTCTATGTTCTTTTTTCATCAGAAACGTATGAAGACAAAAACCCATTGAAGAAGAACAAGAGATAACCTATTAGAATGCAGCTCCAGAGCCATTTGATTCAGCCTCTATGCAGTACCCAGGAGTAAAAATTGCTCACATTTTGCTTTTGTTCACTCCCTCCTCTATATGGTATAAAGAAGACATTTCACTTCATCCCAGAGAAAACAAAGTCTTCTTGACTGCAGCAACTATACTTTATAATAGTTCCTAGTTCTCAACAGTGTATTTTTTTCTCATAGAAAACAAAAAACCAACCGAAAAAAAAAAAAAAAAAAAAAAAAAAAAATCTAACAATTAGAGATTCTTACCCTAAAAAACTCTTTAGTGGAGCCAGAANAAAAAAAGAGAAGAATCTATCAATTCATCTACAGGGATGAAAAATGTAAACGTATACTCAAGACAAATAAAAGTGGGACAATACATCAGGCATTAATAATTTATTTTTTTTTCTGAATAATTCCAATTATTTATTCTATTCTGGAGATAAAAACAAGAGCTAGAATATTTGTCTTCTCTAGGAGAACACAAAATAATATTGCAGAGACATGACAGAAGAACAATGCATAAATCACTCATGTAAAACACTATGTACAAATATTCATTGCTATTAAGGTGACATTGAAATACCTGCCCTGACTCAGTCTAAATAATATATCAAAAACAGTACCAAACAATTATACAGAAGTCTGATTGGAACTCCATCACAAAAGACCAAATTATTTTCCATACTATACAGGTGATTACTTATGACAAGTTCAAAACAAATAGGAGAGGTAAATCTTAAAATCTTTTTTACATCCTTTTGCATAGATTTAAATGGCATCACAAGGCGAAAAGGAGAGGAGAATGAGCTCTGATTCATGCACAGTGACTTGTGGCACTTTTGGACTGATCAACTAAGGATATTAAGAAACCCAGAAATGTATTTCAAAGTTTCTGTTTAAGAAACTCAGCACACCTCACTTGTCAAGGCATCATGCTATCACAAAAAAAAAATGCAACGTTGCCCATTAAGATTGCACCTTGAGCATCTTCATTGTCCAATCATTTCCTAAAATATGTGCACTCTTCTCAAATGGAATAATTTAGCTTGGTTCTATTTAATAAGTTCGTATATTTTATTAGCCCCTTAAAATCTCTCTCTTTGAGAGCTTAGACAACAGTAATGACCTTCTCCTGAGGTTCATTTCAGGTGTTGTAGACAGAGCCCATTTCAGACAGATGGCATGTGTAACGCAGTCTTTTGGCCAGTAAGGTGTGCAAAACCGAGGTTTTTAAAATTTGAAAACTTTGATTACAGAGTTCTGCATTAATGGTATTAATTAAGACACCTAACTGGCATCTGAAAATAATTTGTTTTCAGAAGTGTACTTACATGGTTTACAAATTTCTCTGTAAGATTTGAACAAGTACTTACTAGAACTGCAGAATCCTATTTATTCTTTTTTTTTTCTCAGAAAAAGGAATTTTATATCATCTTTTCCCCCACACTGACACCAGCAGCAATATAATCTTTAATCCTTTCTGTGAGCACTGAGAAGGTAGGATAGTAAAATATCCCTACACTGCCATATTTTGCAGTCCATGCTGGAGTTAGGTAATGCAAGGACTGCAAAGGCAGAGAAAGGTTAGTCAGAACCCTCTGTAAGACATCAAAGGGAGAGGTGAGTCCTGGTGTGCAGGTAAAACCTGACCACTGTCCACAGTATCCCTGAGAAGAACTGTTCTCTTCTTTAGTATTTTTCATAGACTGTTCTTCCAAGTACTAGACTTGAGTAGCTCACATGAATTCCAAATACAGATCTGTTTACAGATCTCTTTTCTCCAGTGAACTCCTCTATGTAAACTTAATCTTCCTGTCTACACACTCTTGATCAACTTCAAGGAACGTATTTAGTTATTTCTTAAAATTCTCCTGTAAACTGCTCATTTTTTATTGATATCATAAGATTTCATAATATAGTGAGATCTTGTGTTTTATCTGCTTATCAGCCCAGCAAATGCTCACTTTGCAGTGGACAATGGAGTTATGAAGGCCCCACTCAGTGAGTTAATACTTACCTAACCAACCAAATTATTTAGTTTTAATTATCCTATTTTCTGTCCCAGGTGATTCCCGTGATCTTCCAGGAGATCTTGTGAGCCGCTATGAGCCCTGCTCCCCAAAGCACCCATGTCCTTTGAGGAATCATTTCATGAGCTTCTGTCAAGTCACTATGACCTCAAACTGCGATTTCTTCTGTTTAAACAAACCTTCCACCTTCTTCGTGACACTAAACCTTCAGAGGAACTTTACTCAAGGTTGATCTTCCTCATCGTTTTCCATAGTGAGGACACCAGTGTTATGCATAAGGCAGACAATGTTGTGTGCTTTTGACACAGTCTCTCACAGAGTCCTGATCACCAAACAGGTGAGACATGGGCTGGGTAAGTGGATCATGCAATGGGTAGGAGCTCCTAATGACTGGTAGCCAGCAACATCCCTCGGGGTCATCTGTGCAAAACTGGCACAAAGATTGTTTCATATCTTTACCCGTGACCAGCATGCCGAGACGGTGCCTTCTGTCATCAGATTTGTGAACAACACCAAACCGGTCAAGTGGACGATTCACTGGAGGGAAAGGCCACTCTTCAGAGGAACCTGGAGAAATGACATACAGGAACCTTGTGATGTCCAACAGGAGAAAACTCAGTCTTGCTTCTTGGATGGAATAACCCAATGGAACAATACAGGCCAGGGCTGACTGTCAGAGAAGAAATTCTGCAGAGAAAGATCTTGGTGTCCTTGTGAACAGCAAGTCAAACATGAACCAGCAGTGAGACCTTGCAGCAAAGAGGGTCAGTTGCCTTCTGGTTTGGTACTTGTGTGACTGGCAGGTCCAGTAGAGTTCTTTGGCACTTGCAATACTGCATTTAGAGTGTTGTGTCTATTTCTGGTCTCCTCAGTACAAAAAGGAATTGACAGACTGGAGTGAATCCAGAGGAGGCCACCAAGATGGTCAGGAGTAGGAGTACATGAAGTACAAGAAAAGGCTCTAGAAGCAGGAACAGTTCAGCTTTGAAAAGAGAAGGGAAAGGAGACACATTCCTGTTCAGTACAACTGCCTGATCAGAGGTTATATAGGGGATAAAACCATACCCTTCCCAACCATGTACAGCAAAAGGACAAGAAACAATGGACACAAGTAAGAACATGGGAAATTCTGATTAGGTAGCAGGAAATATTTTTTGCCATAAAAGTAGTTAAATACTGACACAGATTGCCCAGGGATGTTGTCAGATTTTAATCCTTAGAGGAGGTGAAGATTTAATTGGGCATGGCCCTGAGCAAACTGATCCAATTAAACCTGCAGGATTTAGGCAGTTTTTGGGCAGAACAGTCTGCCTGTTCAAATAGATCTTAAATTCAGTTTACAGCTGGTACACTAGTCCCTCTAACAGAGGATACAAAACAAAGCAAAACAAATCCCTCATGCCAGTTAGGACTTCATATTAGAAGTATAAGTGTTCTTTCAGACTGTTAGGGGAACTCACAGTAGACTGAAGCAAATACATTTTTTGATAAAAATTTAAGGAGGTATTACAATCCACATGGAGTTTCCAAGGCATTCTACATGGCAAAATAAAGTATGTCCTAGAGATAACGGCTCTTGTGTACAAATTAGACACATACAAACCCTAAAGCACTGGACCGGTCCAACCACCCAGACTGGGACTCATCTGTCTGCACCTGCCCCTATGCATTCCTGGGAAACTTATTCCAGATGAAGGAATAGGCTTTGGTGAAAAAGCTAATAATGGAAAGATTTTTACCTTCAGGATGTATCACTTCACAGTCCTACTGAGCCTTGCTGTGATTTCAGCAAGGTAAGGAGTGGAGTAGCTCTGCATAATAAGGAAGCCCTGGCGAAATGAAGCACTAGGGTGCTCCTACTTTGCTGGGAGCTGCCTTTGTGCAGAATTCTGTGTGAAGGCTCCAACAAGAGATAACCAGCATTTGAGTGTATATGTCACTTGGCAGTGCTCTCACCGCGGAGTCCCAAATTGCCAATTAGCTGTGGAGATTTCCTGTCGCCCTTGCAAAGACCCCCTTCCAGGTGATCAGGCCCACTCAGTGCTCTCTTAAATGATGCCACACTAACGCTCCTCCTCTTCCCGCCCCATCGTATGAGGGAAGAACTAGATCAAGAGGTTGTCCTCACACTATTTTCCTTGGGCTACACCCTTGAGGGCACCGCCTGGTGTGAACAGGACTCAGTACCTGCTGAACCTCCCTGCAGATCTGTGGAGGCACTGGTACCATTTGTAACTGCACAGGGTGCGGTGCCTGCCAACCCTTTTGACCCAACATCGCCTCGATCATCCGAGGCATTAATGTAGTACTGGGCAATGGGTCTCAGACTTTATTCCCAGGTGTTCATCTCTGACAGCAGTGCACCCACAGTTAAAAGCTGAGGCTCAGTGCATTGACCAGCCCTGCGCTGACCTTACTGCGCTGCCATTTAACTTTGTTAACGCTGCAGTTCATGGGAGAACCACGTTTGACTAAGGAGGGAGCACTGAAACATGCAGCATTTGCCTGCTTGAATGAGCACAGGATAATTTAGAAGTTGTGAATTTTAGCAGTCATAGAACCTTTACAAAAAACCACAATATCTGTAAATAATATCTCCATCCAAGAATAATCTGAATGTAGGCTTTGTTCATTAAAATGACATAAATACAAGTTTTTCTTCATCCTGAATTGTCATTTAAGATTTATTGGATTCTGTCTGCTTGTGTGACCTTCTTAATAAACAGGGAGGTCCTCCTCTTCCACTCATAAATTATCCATCAGATGTTTTAACTATTCAGTAACTCTAATATGTGAATGATAAAATAATAATGCTTTGAATAATAATGATAACCAAGCATGAATAATAAAAACTTCTCCTGAATACTTTGGAGAGCAATCCCCGGCCTAAGTACAAATTTTTTCATTTTGTGCTTTTCAATAACCAAACTTATGAATAAAACAATATTTTATTTAGGTGTCAGAGAATACAGATGTAGAAGCCATGACAAAGGTGAAAGAGACTGAATTCACCAATCATATCCACTTTTTCCAGATTTGCTCTAATCTATTCTGGAATTGTGGAAAATCAATAAAGAATAAATAAAAATACAAAAATACTGAAGAATGACACCAGATACTGTATCTATTAATAAAAAGCTATGATCTATATGAACAGAAATTAAAGTCTGTTAAAGTCTTTTATTTGGGGTCTAATTCAACCCACATTTCCAGCTGTCACTTCAGTGAAGTTACAGTGATGTGTCCTGAGATAGAGATGGGCTCGGATCTTTCAGTTGTCTTTTATTTCCACTTCATGATTCAAGGATAAATGATAATGATTTGTTTCATGTTATGACTTCCATTCACGTAAGAGATAATTTGCAGCTCATTGGGTTTTTTCTTTGTGATTTTATTCCAGAAATTCAGGGGTGAGGTTCAGATACACCTATTTCAGTATATATAATGACATTTCAAAAATCTCTTTGAAGTATCTGATAGCTTTCTTTTTCCTCTTTGCAAAGCTCAGATTCAAAATTTCCCCACATATTGTTCTTAAAACATGTTCATGCTTCAAGAGAATGTATCAGACAGGAAAGTTAAAAGAAAATTTACAACGTATTTGTTATTTCTTCTTCTTAGAAACTCTTGAAAGACTTCTGATTTTTGCCCTTGTTTCTTAAGTTCTCAAATGGAATAATTTATTAACAGATTTGTCGTCACTGTAAAACAAGCATACCCAGCCTGAAAAAAGAAGTTATAACTTCTGTTGAGAAAAATTAGGTGCTGGAAACCTTTCTGATTTTTGTATTTATGGGAAACCATGTTCAAATAATTTCCTAAGTTTTTTCAGAACATTTATAGGGAAGATGAATCTGGGAGAAAATAATGCTATTAGGGCTAACTCAATAGTGGTGTAGCAGAGCTGTCAATACAAGAAAGATGACACAATGCATGAAAATTATTCTTGCAATACAGGGGAAAAATTATTAATGGATAGAAAATGGAAAATTTGCAGTAGGGTCAAGCAGCATTAGCTATTCTTGCAGTATTGTGTGAGGAGTCAGCAGGAAAAGTGCTTAGCTTTCTCTGGAAACAGTTTTAGACCTTTTCCAGTGCAATGGCCTTACTCTGATCACCAGTGATATAGTGACCCTCTGAGCAAAATCTTTGAGTGCCACTTGGCAGATAGTCCTTGCTGTTCATCCATGGAAAATCCTTGCTGAATCCTGTTTCACAGACACAATCTTCTTTTGCTGCTCCCCTCTGAGGGTTTGGGGTTGGGGCGGTTTGGTTTGGTTTTGTCTTTCCACTGTTAAGATTTTTAACTCCATTTTTCAGCAGAGACATACATGCATGACATTTCATTGTGACCTGTGCCACATGCTCCATGCTATTCAGCACATCCACAAGCACATCAAAAGTGTGGGTCTTTCCAGGGTGCCCATGGTTCAAAGCAAGGGCATACTCCTCCACAGCCAGTGTGCTCTGGGATGGGAAACTGAATGATGCTTCATTGCTGCACCACCAAGAAACAGCAGAGGAAGAAGTGCTCCTTGCAGGCATGGAGGGAATAGCAGACAGGAACACACGTTGGCAAATAAACATTGGAAGAGATGCTGACAAATGCCTGGAGCTGAGCAGAGCTCCAGTCTTGCTCCCAGCCTGTCTGATCCAGGGACAAACTCAAAGTGTGACACCAGATTGGATTAGAAAGAAAGTAAGTCTTCTACGCAAACCAGGCAAACCCATGGAATGAAATCCAGCTTCTAACTAACTTCAGGAATACCTCAGGCTCCGGAATACCCTGCACTGGGAACTGGTAACTGTGCTAGGAAAGTTCATTCTATATTTCCCTTTCTCCTAGGTACTCACTAGTGGCCAACTGATGGATTGGAAGCACTTTCAGGACTTTTCAGTGTTGTGTTCCTCCAAATCTGTTCTAGGTTTCCCATTTCCGTCCTAAGATGAGCAGTGTGGGACAGAGAAGAGAAGTTGGATGGACTGGGGCAAGAAATATGAAATCTGTTTCCTTCTCAATGCACAGTGCAGTCCCAGAACACCAGCACATGATTACATTAAGTGTTTTAGTTGTCGCTAGACTGGATGAAATAAGACACTCTTTTACCTGGGTTATTTCCAGAACCATCTATACTTATCTTGCACCGGCTCCTCACAAAAGCTAGCCTGAGAGGCCCACAAGGGCCTGAAGCAGTAAAGAGTACAAAAGCACAAGACTTCCCTCTCAGGCTGCCTATGTGGTTCAAAAAAAACCAATACCAATACCCACTTGACTGTATCTGGAGATGCTAAAGCAGCCAGGACAGAACATTTTCTCAGTCAGTCAGAAGGGAAAAACAATGCAACCACTCATTTGTACATTCAGTGCAAACATTATTTCTAACTGAAGAATAAACATATGTACCATAACAGAGTATCTCACCATGAGCTGTCACCACAAGCATATGAAGACGGCAAGCATGATGAGATATTTTCTAGTAGCTTCCTAAGCCAGAGACGGTCAGCTGTTGTGTAGCCTGCAGCAGAACTTTCTGCCGTGATTTTATCCATCTGTTTTATAAGACTGTGTAAGACTTGGTGTGAGGTGCATGGAGAGATGGTCCTGAGCCACTGTTAGTGTTACTACCTGCCCTCTAGCTTGTGGACGAGAAGTGAATTTCCTCTTCTCTTCTCTGCATGCCATTTATGCTTTCATAGACTTTTGTGCATTTTCCAGGTTTTCAGCTCTGGAAGAAGCCAAGTTAGTAAACGCTATTCCTTACTTCATCCATCCCACCACCTTCTATACCTCTGAGTCTTTGTAACCCCTGTAAGATATGAGTAATAATGAATGTGTGAGATTTTACAAAAATAAATACCATATTCTGCACCTGGTACAGAGTAATTCTGGACAAAAGCACAAATTCAGAGAAGAGTGGCAGGAGAGCAGCCCTAGAAAAAGAGACCTGTGGATGCTGGCTGGCAGCAGGCTCAATATGAGTCAGCAGTGGGCCCTGGCAGGCAAGAAGGCAAACCACATCTGAGGTGCAGTATCACCAGCTGGTCAAAAGAGGGGATTACCCTGCTGTATTCAGCGTGGGTGCAGCCTCACTTCCAATGCTGTGTGAAGATCTGGGCCCCACAGATTAAGAGGGATGCAAAGCTCTTCGAATGCATCCAGAGGAGGGCAACAGAAGTGGTGAAAGGTCTGGAAGGCATGTCCTGTGAGGAGCAGGTAAGGACTCTGGCTTGCCTAATTTGGAGAGCAGGAGGCAGAGGCGTGACCTGATTGCTCTCTACAGCTTCCTGAGGATGGAAAAGGAGAGGGAAGTGCTGATGTCTTCTGTTTGATATCCAGTGATAGGTCATGTGGAAATGGTTAAACTTTGCATTATGTGAGGTTCAGACATGACCTCAGGAAACACTTCTTTACCAAGACAATGGTCAACATACTAACAGGCTTCCTGGAGAGAAGGTCAGTGTTCCACACCTGTCAGAGAGGTATTTGAAAAATGCTTTTAATAACATGCCTAAACTTCCAGTCAGCTTGGATTGGTCAGGCAGGGGGACTAGTTAAGCACTGTAGGTCCTTCCACTGAATTAATCTATTCTATCCCTGATTAGGACTGTGCACGGTAAGGACAAGCTGCATGGAATTGTGCAGTGAAATAATGGTGTATTTCATTTAGTCTTCTATTCCTTTCCTAGTATTACCTAGTGCTATAGTCTGTGCCCTTGTTTGCTTATTACTGCTGTGCATTGAGCTGACATTTACACAGCCCCTCTGTAACACCGGGGTCTCACACCTCATTAAAAACAGCCAGCCCAGAGTCCTTCATGTGTGAAGCTAGGATTATTCTTCCATGTGTTTTTCTTTACATCTGCCTACACAGAATTTCAGCTGCCTGTTTATGCTCCATTCAGTCTCATGAGATCCTTCTTCGATACAGTCCCAACCTTTAAAATTCTGAATAAGGTTAGCAATATCAGCAAACTTTTCTCCTCACTAATCACTTCCTTTGTCCAAACAGTTACAAATATGTTCAACAACACAGACCCTGTCTGATTCCACTGGTGACTTGATTCCAAACTGAAATCCCCTAGTCCACCATTTATTTTTCTCCTCCACTACCTAGTTTAGTTGCATACAGATCCATAGAACATGTTGGGGAAAATTATCACTTCTGCTATAAAATTCACAACTACCCTACTGACTTACATATTTGGTTTTTCTTCTTCCTACAAATTATATCAAAGCAAAGAAAGGCCCAGATCTATTCTCTAGGTAGGGTGGTGGTTGGGTTAGTAATAACTCAGGTTAAAAGCATGGTGAATTTCACAATACAGCTCTGGCAGTTGAAGTAAATGTTGTCACTTTATGCTGTCCTCTAGAAAACATTCACTATTACTAAAGGCTTCTTGATGCCTGAGCTGGCAGAATTGCTGCAGTCACTTAAATGAACAACATGCATTTTTCCGTATAAAAATAACCTGGCTTTTTGGTTTTTTTTAAATTAAATGCCAGAGTTGCATACAAATACCTAAATAAAAACCATCAGATTTCATCGCATGTGCCTCCCACTATAAAACAGAAAACTCATCTACATAAAATTGCAGAGGTCTGCTCAAGAAAGCAGAGCAATCATGTAAGTATATTTTAAAGTGGATTTTGACAAATGGCTCAGCCACTGATAAGATTGGCTGTCCATGACACTTAGTGACACTTCTGTCACTAATATCTTGTGTGCTTACATTCACACTGAGTAGCACTTGTCTGGCATGAACTTATACTTTTGTGTAGGACTGAGGAGCAAAATAAAAAGCCAAACCCCAACCCCTGACAAAACAGGCACAGAAGAAAATAAATAAATAAATAAATAAATAAATAAAATCCTGTGTCTGAAAATTTGCATGGTACCCAGCTATGTATTTTGCTTTGCCCATTATACGGGCTAACTTAGTAAAACTTAGTATTCACACCCAAAATCTTCCCCAGTGTCCTCAGATCATCACAGCTACAACAATACTAGGAAGACATAAACTGACCATCAGTGTTTCTAGTCCAGTGATGTGGAACATCACAAGGCAGCCTCCTACTTTCCTCAGAAAAGTCTGTACAAGCCTGTAGCAAGTTCAAAGAACAGCACTTGTACTGCTAGAAACTGACTGAGACTACTTTAACCTCTTTGTTAAACCAACCAAGAACAGCTTGATGACTGTATTGGCAAATATCATCTCCA
Source organism: Ifrita kowaldi (assembly GCA_013398055.1). Classification (NCBI taxonomy): domain Eukaryota; kingdom Metazoa; phylum Chordata; class Aves; order Passeriformes; family Cinclosomatidae; genus Ifrita; species Ifrita kowaldi. The sequence goes on from VZRS01006709.1 coordinate 65,779, forward strand.
ATAAGCAAAGGAAAATGTTCCTCTAGGAAATCTGTGTCACAACCTGTGTTGAACTCTGGTCAGACTTGCTTTAACTAACAAGACTTTTCTGGAATGTTGGTTTATTATCTAGTCAGTATATATCTGTACCAATTCCCATGATTACTGGCACCAAGAATCTAGCACAACAAGCAGTTTTAAGAAAACTTCCAAAATGGAAGGAGGTGAGCTTTTCTTCTTGTAAGACACCACAATGCAACCTCCATCAGCAATACCACTCGTCACCACTCTGCACCTGACCTCTTCCTGCTCACCCCTCCTGGACAAGCTTCATCAGCCCATTATCATTCCAGATTGTCTTCTAACACCAGTGGCCTGGTTTTGCAGACCTGGGGTTGGGCTCCCAGCAGACACAACTTAATGAAAAACAGAATTGCCAAAAATTGGCGTTTCTCCTGAATTCCACATACCGCTTGCTCACAAACATATTTCACAGCGCCCCGGTCCTTCCCCAGAGTATTTTTCACCCTAATCTTCTCATACTGGTAGAGACAAACTGGCACTTCCCATTGTAATTGCTTTAATTAGCAAGGGAGTACTCAGTTAGACACCAGAAGGCTGCCACCACACAGCAGCAGCTCTTCTTTCCCACACTCTGTGCTCCAGAGTGCCTGCAGCACACCAAGAATTTTCACATCAACACATTCCACGGGCATTAACATGGTGCGCACATCAACATCCCACATGCACAGTGGCTACAGGAGGGAGTCCTGGCTTCTCATCTCCAGTCTGTGTTCCCTTGCACAGAGTAGTATTTCACTCAGGGTCCCCAGACTCAGAACAGTTATTCCTAAGCCCCGTAATCAGCATCAAAACATGATCTTCATCTCTGCATCCCTTAACTTTGTTGCAAATCTAGAAGTGGCAGAGTTTTTCCCACATGTCTGAAAAAAACTGAGGTCTAAAGGCCCAAAAACTACTATGCAGCACAAGTGAAAGTGACTGATATGACACATGCGAAAACAAACAGCACAAGGGCCTCACCTAGGAGAAATCTAATTGATTTTACAATGACTTAGTAATTCAAAGACTGACACAGATTTATTCTCCTCCTGTCACTTATTTCCCGTGGGTCTTTGGACAAATAACCTTTCTAGCTGTCACACTGGTGAAATGGATGGTATTTACAAGCCCAAGTTCTCAGGTCGCTCTAGTGAAAGACAAGTTTCTGGTGGTGTGTCCATAATGATGGCAGCATTCAGAAACTGTGAAACCAAGGAGTGTGATATTACAGTATATTGGATCTGGCTGAGATGGAGTTAATTTTCCCCACAGTGGCCCTCAAAGAGCTGTGCTTCGTACTGATAGTTAGGAAGGTGTTGACAATCCACCAGGTACAGCACCATCCCCGAACGCCAGTGGGCTTGGGTGACCCAAACTGACGAAAGGCATGTTCCATACCATAGGACATCTTCTCAAGCAACAAAAGCAAAGAGGAAGGATGGTCAGGGGTGTTTATGATTACATTTGTCTTCTGGAGCCACAGCTATGTGTACTGAAGCCTTACCTTCCACAAAGTGGCTGGACATCACCTGTTGATGGGACAGAGAGAATAAATCTTCAATTTTCCCTTGCTTCCACATGCAGACTTTGCTTTTGTTTAATTAAATTCTGTTTATCGTGACCCATACAATTTTCTGTTTTACTTTCTTCCTCCATACCTTGCTGAGGACAAGAGTGATGAAGTGGTTTGTCGGCCACCTGGTGTCCAGCCAAGATCAGCCCACCACATACAGAAATTACCACAATCCACTGATGGGGGGATCCCAGACAGTACCCAACCAATGCTCCTTATTCCCTTCCTCCAGTAAAATAAATGGAGAAAGCATAACCCCTCCCCACCTCAACATTACAGGGAATTAGCCTTCATGGGGCAATGAGGACAAGAAAAGGTAGCATAAATGCAGCTCTCAGTCTGTATAAAAGCTATCAATAAAAAGAAAGTACTGTAGACCCAGACATCCATGTGGTACTCATTACCCAGGAAGTAGCCTCTTGAAATGTGCCAAAAATTGGTCCCTGTTTTGTAGGTCTTGCAGAAAACAGAGAATGCAAAAAAGCAGCTGGAGTGGGCCACTGGTCTGCCTGTACCTGCGTCCCTACATCCACCAGGAACAATGCACTCGTCAGGCAAATTTAGCTAAAGTCTTCCCCAAAGGCACCATATTCCCCATGGAGCTTATGCTTAAAAACAGAACTTCCTCATGAACCTCTCTTGAGGTGCTGCAAATAACTGCCTGTATTCCCAACTCTGAAAATGCACTTCATGCATTTAAGACTGGTCTTAAGACTGCTGCTGGCTTTATCCTCACACCCCTTCTTTTCACATACAGGAAGGCACACCCGTGTTTCGCCCATCCCTGCCAGCTGCTTTACAACAAGGTCAGAGACGTTTTTCTCAGTTTTTACCAATACAGGTGTCTGCCCATAACAGTAAGTGAAAGTTGTTTGCTGGGACCATGGGAGGTTTCCAGTATGAACATTATCCTCATCTGGAAATGGAGTTCATCACTGAAAAATAAATCAAGTGGAATATAATTGGAAAGTTCCAGGCAGGGAAAACAGGTTGGGTTCGTGATGTTATGCCCTTACAAGGGCTTCACAAATACGCAGGTGAGATTATCTATTCTCTTGCACTCACTGCCTTTGCTTAGAGGGTCAGGCATTATCACAGCACGAAATTCCACCAAAAGCCACATTGTCCAAAAGCACATATACCTTTTAAGTGCTCAGACTTTTCTGTTTGAAACGTGTTTTCCCCTGCACCTTCATGATGTTGTTTCCCAAAGGGAGACAAAAACCAGTATGACTGACCCTCCAGAGCAGCGCAAATACATAGCTGAGTGTTACTGGCTTGGGATTGTATTGCAAAGGCTATAAACAGTGCCCTTCTACTCAGATTGAAGCCAGCAGGTTGGCACCCCACTGAATTCCCAAAAGTTCATGTCCTCATTCATTTCCTGCAAGAGCAACTCAGAGTGAAGTTGTTGACAAACCTGCCCTACTCACCCACTTCACGGCCTTAATGGAGTAGGTGAAGAAAAACAGACTGACGAGTGCAGACACAAAAATACACACCAGAGACGCAATGCCATAAACCAAGGTGGCAGCAAAAAAGCATCACAAATAGGTAAACTAGAAGGGCTGCCATCCTGATTTCTTTCAGTGGCTCTGAAAGCTGTGCTTTGTAAACCCCATGAAACCAAATCCGGCAGTCCCTGATCAGCTTTTGTGGAAGCAAGCTTCCCATTGACGTCAAAGACCACATTACCTCATAAAGGACTGCAGGGCTACTTGCAGAGACATCAGTCATTATCCACTGTGACTGCACGCTTTGTGTAGAAGTAACGCATCTTCATTCTCCCCTCATGCTCTCCTATGGAAATTAAGAACAGTTTCCAGTGATGCAAGCCCATCTACAAAATCAGTCCAGAGGTCAGACTGCTGCACACTGCTATGCTACGTTATACAGACACATTCAAAAACACACTGTTTACCCTGTGATGTGGGGGGAACACATTTAATTTCCAGTTACTGTAACAATTTCTTTTCTACATGCAATAAGGGTTCCTGCAGATTCAGTAAACTGTCCTAAAGTGGGCAGCAGGCTCTGCTCATGCTTCCAGTCCAGTCAGCATGGGATGTCTACAGTGGCTCCAGGTTGCAGATTTCTGTCCTTTTCCCTCTGCCAGGTGATGAGACTGGCTCAATGTGTTGTGTACATGCTCTACAGATGCCACAGTTCACAGCAAACATTAAGAAAGAAGTACCCACAGGGCGTCTGCAGGAGGCATGCCTTTCATGCAGTATCCTTCTGCTGGTGTGAGAACGGCTGCCAGAGAAGGGACACAGAAAGCAAGGGGGGAAATAACCTTGGATCAGATGAAAACATGATGCTCAGTGCAAAAGAGTTGCTGCATGCCAGATTCAGTGAATTATTTGTCAGCAGAGTACTGCAAGAAGCCACATGGGCAAGAAATTTCATGTACCAGATCAAGAGATTGATCAAATAAATACAGATCATATGAAAACAGTCTCCTGTATCCAGTTGGATGTGCCAGCAGAGTTAACATAATATTCAATAATAAACTAGAATGCATGACATAAATGAAGATGGGGCTAGAGTTAGGTGTAAGCAAAACCAGACCAGTTTTCCCATAATATTTGGTCAGACGTTTATACATCATTCTGTCTCTTAGAAAACAAGTGGATTTAAAATAGCCAGTAAGTTATCACTAAATAAAGGCACTAATGTCAGAATCTAGCTTGAAATTGTCCTCACTGGAGATAAGAAACACATTTTACATCATCGTGGGTTAATGTTTCAGCATTCTTGTCACAGACCATTCAGCAGTAGTTACTAAAATAAATAGGAGAGCATTGATTGGATCTTTCATGTAGATTTACCATTTACAACTTGCTCTTACTGTCAACTTTCTCTGTCTGGCTAGAATTTGCATTCATAGAGCTGGAATCAACCAGTGGATCCAGAGCTGTCAGGTGTTATACTTGGTTTGGCAATTCAGGTCAGTTTGTCTTCTGCACCATTACTTTATTGTACACAAACAGCACCCTGGTGGGCCATTGGGTCCAGTGCTGAAATCCAAGACCATAGCTCACCATCCTGCCCTCTACATGCATAGCATTTCTGGGAGAAGTATAGTCCAGGTGAAAATGTTCTGCAGACTACTTCCTTTCTGCCCTTAGTATTGTTTGACTCTTCTGCTCTATACCATGTTGACATGCAAATCCATATAGAGTGACAAGGTGTAGCTGCTGCTTTCAGACAATTGGGCTAAGGTACACATCATCACTTTCTCTATTAATTATTATCCAGTCATAAAAATAAAAGCAAAGCTGACTTCTCCTTCCCCATATTAGAAGAGCCTTCTGTAACTTCAGCAACTATAGCTTCTCCTGGAGAGGCAGAGATTGAATTTGAGCTCTGCTGGAATCAGTGTGAGGAAAGCACCCCTTCACAGAACGGCATATTTCAGCCCTTTCCTTCGAGCTCTCTAATCTGTAAGGTGGGTACCCACTGGCTATTTCACAACTGGCCCTGGTTGCCAGCTACATTCTTGGTTACGTTGCTGATCTCATATATCCCATTCCCACTGACATCCTTTCCTTCTGTTTCAAGAGAACTACAACCTGGCAAGTTACATGTTTCACTGGTGTATTTCAATGATTTTCCTTGCTGGTCCTCAGAATTCATTATCTTTGAAAAGCCTCTGCCAACGAACTAAAATAATTGGTCTAACTCTTTTATCTTTGCAGCAGCCTTTTTTTTTGTATGAGTAAACACGGTTGTCTTGTCTTTTCTCTGACTGAGCCATCTGACTGCTAAGTTGTTCTCTTATTTCACAGACTCTTCTCATTTTCACAGCACCCCTCTGTGCGCCTCTCTGCAATGAGCAGGGACATGAGAACTGCACTGAGGGTTGCCCTACGGCAGGTTTGCTTGTTTCACTCTTTGCTCTCCCTTCAGTGCACCCTGATTTTCCTTTCACCTTCTGGGCAGTAACATCACGCTTTTGCTCCTACTTCTCTTCTGCAGGTGCACCCACTGGCACAGATCCTTACTACTGCGTACATTTCCCATTTCCTGGGCCTCATTGGAAGGATACTGCTATTTGCCTTCCCCTCCTTCAAGACCCCATCTGTCTTTGCATACAGAGCAAGGAATCATCAAATATAGGGCAGAACAGGAAGTGGGGGTAGGTATCCATGTTTTTCAAATAGCCCCCAAATTGAAACAAGATGAACACTGTGTGCAGCTGAGAGTCCAGGACAGACATCAAATCCCTTCCACTACTGACCGTGCTGCACCGCATCCAGACCCGCTACTCTCTCTGACCAGCACCAGCTTCTGAATTTCCTGAGCTTTATGAGACTGGAAAAGCAGACTTAACAGCAGCTTATTCTGAATATAAATGAGTGGACAAGCACAGAGCCTGGGTACCTTATCTTTCCACATGTAGAAATTCGATCTTCTAGCACCTTTTCATCACTATTAAATACTAAATTAGGTGTCTGTCACTCTCAGTGGCAACATTTCTTACCTAAACTGCCTGCTTTTCCCTACTTTACCTCCCCTCTTCACCCTTAACTCCCCTTAGTGCAGTTTTTTCCTCTTTTAGTTACATCCCTTATTTCAGGGTTATACTTCTCTTCTCAGTTCCTAATCCCATGTGGATTCCTCCCTGAAGACAAAATCTGAGCTGGAAAAGGTACATCACTCATGCAGATGCCTTTCCCTGGCCACTGCCCAGCATTGTAGCTGTGAGCTGATGTGCTGGACGCTCCCCAAACTGCGACACAAGTGATACGGTCCAGGCAAAAAGGACCAAGTAGATCACTGAAAAAAGTCCTGGCAGTATTCCTGAATATCTGTAGTGGCTTCCAAGTGGGCATCATTCTCCCTGCAAGCTAAGACATTCATCAGTCAGAGGGTGTAACAGTGACTGGTATGATGGTGCCCATGTGAATGAGTAAAATAAGTAAAAAAATAAGCAAGCTTCACAGGGTCACTGTGAAGTATATCCTTTTACTGAAAGGGAAATAAAACTAACAATGTTTTTGGGGAGTGCCTGCTCTGCTCCGCAGAGTTCTTTGCCCATCCCAGTTTTTGAGGAGAGGCAGTTCTGGAGATGAGATGTCACCACTCTGTACATTATCAGTACTGCAGCAGGAAGTCTCTTGCAACACAGAGAGAGCAAGTGTGAGGTTTTGACATTTGTGTGACTGTGACATTTCATCTTACAGAAATAGTGACACATCTGTAGAGCCTGTCAAAGCTAAATACTTACAAATGGGCAGAGTATGAGACAACAGAGAAAAGATGCTAGCGCTTTTATAAACTCCATCTTCATTGCTGGAGTTCACTGGAGAGGAACAAGCACATGGAACATGAGCTATTTAATAAACCACCACAGAGATCTCCCCACCAGGGAACAGAGCAAGGAAAGATACACACACAAAACAGATATTAGCCCTGTTCTTTGCTCGCAGCAAATATCTGATGCTGTGATAATGGACACACTAACAGGACAGAAACAGACATCCTGCTGTGGAAACCAACACAAGTCTCAAGAACTGCACCCAAGCAAAACCATCAGCAACCCAAAAAGAAAAACACATACATAAGAAGCCTCTGTTTGCCCTGTGGAGCTCATTCGCTCCCCTGCAGGAAACGACATGTGTTCTTCACCCACACAGAGATGCTGCATCTCCAGCTGTCTCTGAACTGCTGGCCTGCATCAGTGGAATGGGAAGAAGACACCAACTAATGGGGGACTACTATCCAAGCTCGTTGATAGTTTTGCTGGCTCAGTTATTGTGCCACCTTCACCAGTGCTGCAGAACACTGGTAGTTATTGTCTTTGTGTGCTGCTAACGCCATGACTTGTTTCCTTTGTTCCCCTTCCTCTTCCCCCAAAATTACTCCAATGGACACACACCACTTCTGCATATCTGCAGCACTGACATAAGAGGAACATAACTATTTGCCAGGTGCAGAATACCAACAGAGGAAGCTGTTGGCTTCTCCACAGCCTTGATGGAACTGGCAGCACACAGACTTCATTCTAGCAGCTGTGTCTGCTGTGATCCACAAGCACTTCACTATTGGGAAACCCTGACTTGCTTGTGCTGACACCAGAGCTCTGCTCAGCCCACCTGGAGATGTGGGGAGCAACAATCAGTGCAAGCTCCTTCCTCTTCTAGCTGCTGAAGCTCTGGGGACGTTCCACCAGCACAAAGGTGCATATCCAATAAATTCTGCAACAGATTAGCTCCCCTGTTGAACACAAACCTCTCTAAAGCATTTAGGGAGTCTCACCTTGAGCCCCTTTAGTGCTGCTTTCACCTAATATCATTCAAGAACATGGTCTGGTTCAGGTTCTCCTCCTATGAAGGGGCTCTGTTATATCCTTTTACCTTCTGCCTATGCATGCAGCATGCAAGCACATTCATACTTCATGCACCAACACCAAATGCCACCAAAGCAAATTAAAACAATAAATATGGTATGGTATGATGAAAGGGGTAATTTCAATACAAATTAGAGTGCATGATGTTAATCTTGTGCATGATGTTAATCTTGAGTCCTCTTTTTTGAAACCTTTTTTCCTCTCCACTACTTCAAGTGCACAATGTCCCCAACACAGCCACAGGAGAAATTACTTGACTTTTGCAGACTGCATCGCTAATGAGAAAATTGTTTGGGTTTACTGCAACTTGATGTATATAAATATTCACAGCAGGATAAAACTCTTGAAAAAAAGTCTCATTTTCAAAGTGTCCTGGGGCACAGCAGGGAGCAACAAACAAATTAATTCATAAAAATACGACATTGGGAAAATATTTTTACAAGGAGGTATCTCACACATCAACTCCACTGTAACAAAAAAAAAAAAAAAAAAAAAAGAAAAGAAAAATTAGAAACCAAAATCCAAACCATGCAGGCATTCCCATTTTAATCCCAAGGGAGATGAGGCACAGGAAAAATACAAGCATGGGCAAAACTCCCTCCCAACATAGAAGGATGGTTCCTGTAATCAGAATTTTGCCCTTTAAGAGAAGAGAGAAGGGGAAGGGGAAGGNATGAAGGTTTTAACAACTGAAATTTACAAGGATCTGTCCTAGTATATTTCAATGCACTCTAAATCTGAACTCTAGTTCCTGCATTAGGTACTTTTAGTATTTTTTGTAACTTTTAGAAAGTGGGAATTACACTATGCACAAATCAGCAGCTTTGCCCCTGAGATCTGGATGCACAAGAAATATGGCTGTGTTCACAGAGCACTCTGCACGACTGCAGTCCCTAAAAGCTTCACAGGGACTTTGAAACTCTCTCACTGGAAGTAGCAAAGTGGTGGATTTGGCAAACAGAGTGTGCATGAAGTTTAGCAAGTCTAAAAATGTATGGCAATGCACTTGAACAAAAATAGCTCAAACTTTTACGTAAGCTGATGTTCTGCAAGTGAACTTTTATGTGCCATCAAGGGAAAGCCCTCTGAGTCACCACACGTAATTCAAGGCTGTCAGATGCCCTGAAGCAGGTGAAGCAGCTACAGTGTGCACATGTGCTGCAAAGCATGCCATCAAAATGATCTTAGGCAACTGCGTATTTTCTTCTTTGTGTAACAAACAGGAGTCTGGGGCCAATGCTTAGAGACAGTTGCCCATACAGCTTTTCCCTTCATAGACCAAATGGAACTTTTCCAGGAGAAGCAGGAGGAGCAATTAGGGGCTGCTTGTCCCAGCCTAGCTTTTTAGCTCTTCACGTGGGGAGACAATGCACTGAAAATTGCAATAAGCTGCAAGCTCAGCCATCACTCTGCTCCAAATTTTTTTGCTTTCAGGTCGCCTTAAAAAACATGACAAGGAGTGGGGAGGGAAGGGATTGCATTTTTTTGCCACCTATTCTGAATGCCCACATATGATGGGGAAAGGGATGATGCTGTGAAAACGCAGTGTACCTTGTAGGAGCCCTGCTCTGACATCTAGCAATTGCACAGGTATAGACTTTTTGCTGCCTTTCAGTGCCCTGTCCCCCAAGGTTGAGTTGTATGGCAGATGAAAAGAATGGGTAGGGAGGATTCACATTTTTAAAATTCACATTTAATGTGCTGCACCAGAGGCAAGACCTTGTGCCCTCCCTCACCTTTTCCAGAGGGTGCTGTGATAACCACTTTTTGAAGGTTCCTAGTGATGGGCCATCCTAGAGGCCTGAGGATGACGGTGGTCAGAAGAATTCCTCTTTCATCTACATGAGGCCCATAGCAGAGCAGAGACTTTTCATTCCTTGAAATATCAAATATAACCAAAAAGTACAGCAGTGTGTCAGCCTCTCAGAAAATCAGGCTGAAGAGGCACCTCAGCAGCAACAGCTGAATGACCCACAACAGATACTTGCCAGTCTGTTACTGGACAATTTTAATAACTTCATTTCTATAACTTGTCAAGCCACATGTTCCCCAGTAAAGTATCCAGACAGACTAAAAGTTTTACCTCAGACCTGTGACTGCTAATCTTGCCAGTAGATATGACAACAGGTTACTCATTTCTTCAGTACGGTAGTTTTCGCCACTTACAGTACAAACTCCAGTGCCTCTTCAAGCCATTTCTCCAGAGAGAGATTTCAACAGACTAGTATCAACACATCTTCTGGCAGTCAGCCTACCTTTCAGACTCCAAACCATGCCAAGGTCAGCATAAGAACTGACTCCCCTTCCCACCATAGCATGGACCCTTTCCGGCCAGGCAAAGCATACCAAATTCTGTGACAAAATCATTTCACTCCCCAAACTTTCCATGAGCTCTTTATTAACAACTCTAAATTAAATGCCTTTAAAATCTCTGAAAACAAAACAATCTCCTAACTGCCCTCACACACATATCCACACCCACACAGAGGCTAATTCTATTTGTAGTTCAACATTTTTGATTAAAAGTTGCAGGAGGTAACACTGCTACTAACATTGCCAAGTGACAGGATTTTCCAGCCTTCTGTGCTGGCACTGCAATTGCAGACATCAAGTCTTCACAAAGCCCTGACTTTAGAAAGGATACAGCTTCAGGAAGAATAGGCCAGAGCCAAGGTTGTTTGAAAACCCCACGCTACAAAATCAATATTTAACACATTGGATTTCCTAGTGAATCTTCAGAGACAAGTATCTGACATTTGAGTTGTCCTGGGTCGATATTAATTGCACATAACTTCTCATCTGCATTTACTGCCATGTTTCCACAATTAAATTATAAAAACTAAATGAAATCTCTGAGCTTCATAGCTAAATCTGCATGCTAAGTTAATTAACAGTGTAATGGAAACCATAAAAAAAACCTCAGGCCCGTCTGATCCAAGGCCCATTAAAATAAGTGACAGCTTGATTATAACCTGAAGCAAATTAATAGCCATGCAGCTTTAAAGAATGAGGGGGTGATGAACTGTTTCATAGATGTCAAGAAACTGTTTTGCATGGAGGCCAATGGAGAGACCTCTTTCTGCTGGCGTCAGCATTTCTGGCATCTACTGTGTGTGTACTTTCTGTTTTCCATGAGCAGGACACAGGGTAGACCTTGCAATATACACTAGCAGCCTCACTGTTTCAGCTGTCCTGTAGGAGGCAAAATGCTAAGAAATGTGTCAGCCAGCATCTAGGGCACCAAGAGCCATCGTCAAACGATGGGCTGAGCTGCAAAGGAAGATGCCAATTTTTCCTCATGGGAGGTGCAGGAGGCTGGGCAGCAGAGTGTGCCACAGTATGCCCCAGTATGCTCCTCACACATAAACTGCCTTAGCATCTTTCTCTTATCGCCCAACTGCATTTGTCTTTCAATCAATCATCTGTTCTTTATAACTTTTTAATACATGACACTTCAGAGCACTTTCCAGCAAGAGCGACAGAAGCAACAAAATTAGTACTAAAAGGAAAAAATAGGGAGAGGCAGACTTCACAAAGAAGAAAAGCCAAAATTTTGGCTCCGTGGTTAAGTCAGAAAGGTGAAGGCTTATTCATCACATGTGGCACTTGGGTCTTTGTCAAATACAGCACATACTCACCTAACCAGCTTTGGCAAGGTACGGAGTTGTAAAATAGGCACTGAGATGCTGCTGTGATCAGCAGCTCCCCAGAAGTGTCATGTGAAAAGCACCAATGATGCACTATGAGGATCCTGCACTCAGAGTTCTACAAGCTGCAAGTTAATTATGCAGACAACTGAACAACAAACTATTGGATTCAAAGGCATAGTACTGAAAGGAAAAAGTGAACACCTGGAATATGGATGAGTTTGTATAACCTGAACCTGCAAATGTGGATTTGTTAGTCACAAACTAGCTTCAAAATGTGGCAGGAGAAATGTTGCAAAGTTTAATGTGGTTAATTGAAGTTAATTATACCTAATTACGTATGTAACATATTGCAGAGAGTTATCTCAAAACAAGTATGTTTAACAACTACAAACAGCACACGTACTAGGGAACACTATGATGAAGTTTTAAAGAAAAAACACAATAGCTATGCTCGAAAGCAAAAGCAGAGAGTGCCAATTGCTGAAGAGCAGCAACTGCTCTCACCATCCTTCTGACATCATCTATGAGGGGCTGCACTGGACTTCATTCTCCCCCCACACTCTCTCACTGAAAGAAACCCACTGCCTTCCTCCTTCCAGTCCTACCCCATGGAGAACCACGGGCCTGATCGCCCAGCTGTGCCCACAGGCACAAACCCTCATCGCAGACGGGCACTCTGGGACCTGCATCCTCACAGGCTAGCACAAAATGTCACTGCCAGATCACATGGACAAAGAGGCCAAGAAACACTATCCTGTCTCTGTCAGCAAGCTGCTCCTGCTCTAGGTCACCAAAGGAGATGCAACTGATGACCTACTAGTCAGGTCCAAATGTCTCACAAAACCGCTGCCTGATGTCCTGCATCAGGAAAACTATGTATTTGAGCACAGCCACTGGGACTGGGACTGCCAAGGACACAGCCTCAGAGTTGTTGGGATGAGCTTCAGAGAAGACAAAAAGAAGCCATCAAACCCATCACCAGATGAATTGTTTTACAAAATGGTAGTGTTGGGATACAGCATAGGCTTCTGATTTAGCAAGACCCTTATGAAGTGAAAGGGGGATCAGACCACATCCTCAGTAAAGAGTTGGAAGTAGTTGAGTCCTTGAAGGATTTTTATCCCACATCGCTGTACCTTGAGAGCTTGCTCAAGACAAATAAGTCCAACATGTCTCCAGGAAGATACTTCAGAGCCCCTTACAGAGGCCTATTGCAACGTAGTACCAACATCTCCTACGTGTGTCATGCGCTGTGACTCCCATAGGAGATAGGTTTCATGCACCTAAAACCATTCCTTCTCCTCCAAAGCAAAGTTGGAGTACATGATGGATTCGTATCAATCAGTTTTCCCTAGCTGTCAGCTCCTAGGCTTCAGCTGGGCTTTTCCTGGTCAAGGAAAAAGAATTATCTGTACAGTACTTCAGTTTTGAAACCTGCAACTTTGTCCAAGATTTCTGCCATCAGAGAAGACCACTGCCTACCAAAAGATGGAGAGGATAGCTCACTTACAACACCAACCCACAACGAAGACAGCAGGATCAGATCTAGGGAAAGAACTGTAATTCTCTGGCATAGCAAATGAAGAAAAAAACTACCTTGACAACTGAGTGAGGAATTTAAAGAGTCAATAGGCAGGAATGAAGGGATCCAGCAACAGAAATTAAGTTCTCAGTGCAGAGGTAGGCTCTTTCTTGCTTTTGAAAAGGAAGGTAAGAAGCAAAAGTCTGAAATTATGGCAGTGATGGGAAAACCTAAAAAATATGTAGACATCAAAAGCAGATGAGAAGATTAAGCCTGCCAAGCATCCTTTAGAGCATTCCTGAATATAAAGAAGAATCCCTGAAATTCAAATAGGAATATGCAGCCATGACAGAAGAAAAGAAAGAAAAGGAGAAGGTAGCTGAAGATATATAGGACAACAAAGATCTTAAGCTCTGGTCAAGGCACAGAGCAGAAAACACACAGCGAAGAAAGACTTCCACTAGAGGAATGATGTACTCCCATTAGAGGTGAGATACTGCTTGCACACAGACAGTGAAAAGGAGAATTAAGCAGAAGAAGCTGCGATGGTCAAGAAGAAAGGAGCAGCAAGCCTAACGTGAGAAAGAAGGGCAAAAAGAGGCTCTATGAGGGAATAAACAATAAAGAATAGACAGACGATTATAACAGAGAGAACTGGAAACCAACCTCCAAACCAGAAAGGGGCAGATTCAGGTAACAAAGGACTCTGAGGAGAAAAAATCTGTCATCTGAGGAAAAAAAATATAAGGTTCTTTGAGTAGCAGGAGGCACAACAGTGTTTTCAGTGGAGAGGGAGTTCAAAATATCAAAAAGGAAAAAAATTAATTACCTTAAGGTAATAACAGAAATTTGGGGAAAAACAGTCAAATAAGAGGAAAGGTCATCAGTGCCCCCAACTGGCGACCCCGCAGCTGGGTGGAGGACAAAGAATGAGGTGCACGAAGTACAACTACTCTTTCCTATAGGAAAGATCTGAGTAAAAAGCAATCAAAATTCTAGGATAATTGAGCAAGGACATTCCACTAGAGATGAGTAAGCTTTAATACCATCATTCAAGGCCTTGGTAAGACCATGAAAGATACAGCATACTGTCCTGGTTATGTGCTTAGGGATGAACTGAAACTGCAGAGCATAAAGAGTTTTTAATACAAAGGGGAAAAAAAAAAAAGGAAAAAAGAAGAAGAAGAAAAGATCTGGCCTGTTTAGCAAAATGAAATCTCAGAGGGAGTATGTTTGCTGTCTATAAATACATCCAGAGAGTAAACATCAGAGAAGGAGAAGAGCCATTTAAGTTAAAGGACAATGTTGGCACAGAACAAATGCGTGCATGCTGACCATAAAATACACTTAGCACTGAGAGAGGCAGTTTCTAATCACCAGGACTGTCAGGATCAGCACAGTCTTCCAACAGGCAGGCAAAGAACTCTAGACAAAAGTGGGAGTTGTTCATGAGTGCCATGATAGGGACATGATGTGAGCAAGACCAGCAGCCTTACAGGCTATCTTATGAAGTCCCTTGTGTTCCCGCATTTGGTAAAAATTTCAACCCTTTTTTAACCTTAAAACATTTCCAGTGGTGCTGCAAACTCCAATACGGTGAATTTCTGTCCCCTGACAGAAGTTTACCCTTACCAGCCCTTTGAAAGCAGTCTACCAGTGTCCCAGGGAATCAAGAAAAGTCCAGTGCTACCCTGTGTCCTTGGAGAGTCAACTGCCCCCAGCAGCTGCTGCTATGGGCAAAAGGGACAGTGTGTCTGCTGCTCACAGGCTGCTGCTCCTTTAGTTGTACCAGCTTCACTGCCCACTGCTCACTAACCTGCACCTACCAGTGCTCTCGACTGGCATGGAAAAGGATGCTCTCAACTGGCACGGAAAAGGATGCACTTCGATGGGGATCACTCACAATTACAAGCCAGGGAAAGACCAGGCAAGCGGCTGAGCTAGGGACTGAGACCTCTGAGAGAGACAAGGCGTGACAGGCAGCTAGGACAGCAGTTCTGTCACCAAGCCAGAGCAGAAACCACAGCTCAACCACAAAAGCAAAAGTCTTTAGGCATCATTCAGGCAACAGCCACACTGAGCCCCCAAACAGCAGGCAGGTACTTCCTATAGATCTGTGTAGATCTACATGAAGGCACACTCACCACACTCTTTGCATTCAAGAACCAGCCAGATTATCCATTGTCCCAACATACAGCCAAAGGAAGAAGTCATGATGCAAGTGAGCTACACCTTCCTAGCACACATCTTTTGCTCACAAGGCAGCCCCAGGCAGGAGAATGATTTCCCTATTATTCTGCTTGAAGAAGATCCTAATCTACACTTTCCCAGTATCACAACTCAGTGTGGAGTGGGAACCTTCTCTCTCCCTCCACTCCAGCCTTGAAATTCCTTTCTGTAGAAAATTCAAGGTTGTTTAGGCTAAAAAATTAAGCACTCCAACAGGCAATAAAGTTTAGTAGAGCACTCACCAGAAGGTGACTTCTAGTCCCTCCTTCAAGAGCAAGTTATGCCCCTGATATTAAACAGTCATTGGATAAAATGCAATTTAGGTACACAGAAATTCAGAAGTAAGGCATTTCCTGAGGAAAGTCTCCTCTAAGACAAAGTAGCATCAGCAGAGAGTTCTCAAGATCCCTGTGTCAAGCCCAGTACCCAAATTTTGGACCTGGGCAGGTGAGACTGACAAGACACCTTATTGAACAAGTGAAGAGCATCTGATCCATCTCAGCTCCCCTGGTGCACACACAGTCCTTCCTCCCTTCAAATGCAAACAGGTTCTTTGTCCCAGGAGACTGGAGAGTACAGTGTCAAATTACAGGGCACACAGCTAGGTAACCCTTTCTCCCAAATTAGGAAGTTAGCTCCCCTTCCCCTAAACCTGGAATAAACCCTGCTGTGCTGATTTTGGCTTGGATAGAGCTAATTTTCATCACAGTGCCAAATATGGGGCTGTGTTTCAGACTTGTGCTAAACACAGGGTTGATAACATAGAGATGTTCTAGTTATTGCTGGGCAGGGCTAACACAGAACCAAGGCCTTTTCTGCTTTTCATACTTACAAGGTGGTGAGGAAATTGGGTGTGCCTGGGAGGTTGGGAGGAGACACAGCCAGGACAGGTGACACAAACTGGCGCAAGGGATATTCCAGACCATTTCACATCACGATCAGTATTTAAAGTGAGGGGAAGAAGGAAGAAGAGGGGAACATTTGGAGTTACCATCATGTGTGATGGGGCCCTGCTGTCCTGGAGATGGCTGAATACCTGCTTGCCCATGGGAAGGGGTGAATTAATTCCTTGCTTTTCTTTCCTTGTGTGTGTGGCTTTTCCTTCCCCCACTAAACCATCTTTATACCAACCCACAAGTTTTCTACCTTTTGCCCTTCAGGTTGTCTCCCCAATCCCGCTGATGAGGGAATCAGACAGTGACTGCATGGTGCTTGGTTGCTGGCTGGGGTTAAGCCACGAAACTCTATGGACCTTTCAAACTTCTTAACATCTTTATGAGCACACTCATTGCTCAGCAGAAGGCAAAGCACAGGTGCATGATTGCTGCTCAGGTCCTGTGCTGAAGGCCTAACTGGAAGCTAAGAGATGTGTCAGTCTTAAGCCTTTGTACAGCACTGATTTCAAAGAAATGGGAATATATCAAATATGCAGACTGAACCGGAAGACTAAACTGAAACACACTTCAAATAATCTGAGAGTCCAAAGAGAAGGGTTTTGAGACATCTTTTGGCTGGCAAAGTGTTCAGCAATCTTTTATGATCAACTTAGCAGCTTCCTAGAACCTACACAATAAAGTAACCATCCAGGTCCCACCATTAGAACAGCAGTTAAGAAACCATCCGTTTTCTGAAAGCTGGCCGTGGTTTAACAATTTGTTGACATAAGTAAAGAAGCCCCTGCTTAAGTACCAAATAGTATCAAACAGCCACAAGCAACCCAGCCCAACCCCAGAGATGTGCCTGCTTTGAGCAGGTCTGACTAGACACCTCCTATGGTCCCTCCCAACCTAAATTATGCCATGATCTTAGAGTGCAAACCACCTTGTTGTTCTTATACCCCTAACTTCTCAACATTTCTTCCCTTATTCCAGAACTCCTAGCACTAACAGCTGCCAGGAAAACCATACATGTTCAGCTTCTAGCATAGGGTTTGCTTTCTCTGTTTTAAATCCTTATGTATTCTTCCCAACCTGTCTGCTTTCTATTAGAAATGTCACCCACTGAAGCAGCATCTCTAGATGTTTTTTCATCAGTGCCCACCAACAAGTTAGGTCCAGACTCGTAACCTTATGTAGGTCCTTTTCCAGCATGTGTTTTCCAAACATTCCCTGCAGAGATGAGTCTTTCCCATAAAACACTGTGAAAATTAGAGAACAGCAGGCCTCAAGCACACCGAAACATGCTGGTGGACCTTGCAAACAGGAAAGAAGAAGAACCAGAAAGAAACACGACGGGTTTCACCTTCAGAGTTTAAAGTGTCTAAATTCTCATGTATTCTGAGTAACTGTGTGTAGAGCAATTTTTGCAAGGAGAGTTTACAGTCCATAGTGTCCCCTACGGAAACAGGGGGGGGAAAAAAAAAAAAAAAAGGAACAAGTAATAGGAAACGGAATAAGTTATGGTAGGTTACACAGCCATCATGACTGAACAGTCAAAGCTATGACAACTATTTATCAAAGTGGCACAGAAATAACAACACATATATCTTACCATAAACGCAGTGTGGGAGGAGAGGCAGACAATAAAATAATGCAATGCTTTGCACTTTGGTGGCATAAGCTGAAGATCTCCATCTATTTTACAACCATGTATTTTAGCTTCAAGCCTAGAGTGCAAATAATTAATAGCTCTGGTGTCCTTTGTGCCTCTGAGTCACCACAAAAAGTTAAGCGGACGATCTGCTAGTTACTGAAAACATCCAGCTCCGTGCACAGTGAGCAAAGCAAGCCTGCACTGTTGGTCATGGCAGTGCCTACACCCAGCAAGGCACCCAATTCAACAAGCAGAGCTCCCTCAGCTCCCCTGTGAGCCAAACAAAACTTTGGAACAAAGACCTCTTACCCCTCTTTGGAGACAGGATCTGGCTGTAAACAACTACCACTGCAACACACAGAAACCTAGACTATGATTGTGAAGAGACTGTTGGGAATATACGTTCCAGGCTTCTGCTGTTCCACAAAACCTTATACACTCGCTCCAAAGCCCACCAGAACAACCCTTGAAACAACTGATAAATTTTGCAAAAAGAAAACATGACTAACAAAGCTTAAAGATAACACAGCTGCCAGAGACTCAGAACTACCTGCAGCGACTAATTTAGGTGACAGACTGATGTGGCCAAGCAGCCGGCAGTTCTCTCATCTTTTGCACACAGATACTCTTTTTCAGCAGGCAGACCTGGCTGAGGAATTAGACACATACAGATCAGCTATGAACATGCAAATGGGCATCCTAACCCTACTGGAAGGGGCCACGAGCTAGGACTGAGGTGATCAGCATTACCCTTTGCGGTCCAGAAAACTCTTCAGTGACCTTTATTTGGACTGGTAGATCAGCCCTTTCTTTTACAGTAATGCCAATTCAGTCATTAACAAATTATTCAATATAGGAATATAGATGTTTTATAGAGTCTTGTGTCAATTATTATTAATGTAACAACATCATTACAATGTTTTTAGACTTGTTATCCCAAGAAGCTGACCTTCAATGTGCAGGATACGCTAATGACCATACTCTGCGTGTATGTGTATATGCGTGTTTAAAAAGTATCCTCTTACTGAAAATGTGTCACAGGGCAAAGACGTATATAACCTGGTGAAAAACTAGGCTAACTCGGAGTGGCAGTGAAGCACAGGAAGTTTATAAATAATAAATCACATGTGGTGAAACAAGTTGGCAGTGAAACTTGTGGCTTTGCATATTGAACATGGTGCTAGGAAGACAAAGAGGCATTTTGGCGAGAAACAGGTAAGGTCTGGAAAAGGTTAACAGTAGCAAGCTGCTCCACAGGAGGAATAAAAGGTACAGCAGAATTATTAATTACATTACTAACTTTGTGCATTAGCCTGGCCTCTCACAATCCATAGCTTTGTGGGGTTCAATCAAAAATCAATCTCCTATCACAAACACAGGGAAGAAAAGGTCCTTTCTTTAGAAGATGACATTCAAGAGGAGGAAGACTGAACACCTGAGACAGCTGTAGGAACACCTGAAGAACCATGCTGGAGAAGCCTTGCTGCCCACTTCTGGCAGTTGCCAAAAGAGGAAGAAGGAAAGAAACATCAAGAAACCCTTTATACAAAAAAGGAACAAATTGCCCTCAGTGGAAGGTTTGCTTTTTCTACTCTAACCATTGTAAGTTAAAGGCTGACTAATAATTTGATGCATAAAGGCTTAGAGCTTTTCTTAGTTTTGTATTTATTTTGTGTTAACAATAAATAGTTCCTTTTTTTAAGCTCTTGACAGCCAAGTTATACAAATCACAGATTTCCCTCACATATAAGTTTACGTTGTGTGTCAGGGAGCAAGGCGCTTTGCCCATTCTACATATAATTAGTTCATTAAGTATTTACTTCCTGCTAACTACTTCTCTCCCTCCACACAGTGTGTCTACCAGGATCCTGTGGATTAACAGCTGGATTGAGTTTACATGTGCTTTCTGAAGCAATTTTTTGATGTTCAACAGAGATCTCAGGAGGTGTGTGCCGTATTTTATAAAATCCTCTGTGCCCTCTATGCATTCACTTTTCAAGAGTGATGGGGTGAGTTCTTTTCTAGACACCTGAAGATCTTCCCCAGCAGCCCAGGCACTCACCACAAGCAGAGCCAAAGTCACAGATCCTACAGCCGAATCTTCACACAGCCACAGATCAGCAGACCAACATACTCAACCCTCACTAGTAAGGGACAGCCTGGGAAGAGGAACAGCTGATGATGACTGTGGATAACATACTCAGCCACCCCTTTCTTGAGGGACTCAAGAACGCTGGTCAGGACTTTTGTGTTTTCTCACATACTCAGTGCTCCACGGGCCCTTTTTGAACAGGAGGGAGAGAGAAAAATGCCCTTGTCTGTGTGGTCCTAAGGGACAGGATGGCACATACCTTTGATATTTTTGATACTGAGCCAATAATACTTCCGGACAGCACAACCACAGAGAGCTGGGCTCCAGGCAGGACAGCCTCCCACCAAGTGTCCCTGGGAGGACCACTGCCCCATGCAGGGCCCAGAAACCTCGCTCGGCGAGGAGCAGCTGCTGCAAATGGAGACCTGTGCCCATCTGCCCGAGATTACAGAAGGGTGCTCTTGCTCCTCAGAGAGGTGCCGACAGGGCATACCCCGACGGGACAGAGGGGGCAAGGTCGCACCTCTGGAGAAACCTCAACACCGAATAATGCCACACATACCCCTCCTGCCACCAACAGGTGCACTTGCTCTGCTGGAAGAGAAAACGATTTAGAAAACTGCTTTCTCTTTCTCGCTTGCTCCCCTGAATGCTAATCAGCGGCGCCGGCTAAAAATACCCAGCAAGGCTGGCGTGCGCACGGCTGATAGGGAAAATGGGGGAGCTGAAAGGCTGCAGCTTCCCGGAAGAAAAAGGGACTGGCGAAGAAGAGCCTTCCTCAAAAACCCCTTGCCGGACTTCCCCGCTCCGAGGCTGAGGTTCCAACCTCTCCTTCAGAAGGCCACACCAGGTGCTCCCCGAGGAGTCGCCGGGCCACTCTCTACCGGGGCAACTGGCGGCACCACCCCCAAACTGGCTTCCACACCCGGTGCTGCGGAGCGTCCCGAGGGTGCCGCCGTGGCTATTCGTCCCTCGAGCCCCGCCGCCCACGGGGAGCAGTCCCACAGAGGTTCACCGGAGGTGCACGAAACAAAGAGGGCTGCTGGGGACCGCCGCCCCCGCGGGCACCGAGGACCTGCGCCGGGCAGCGCGGCGTGGGGGGCTCCGTCCGCTCGCTGCATCAGAGCCGCCGACACACCGCAACGCGGTCACAGGGATGCACGGCGCTTCGCCGGCCTCCCGGCGAGCGCAAGAGCTAAGAAATAAATAAATAAAATTAAGAGAGGGAGAGAAGACAGGAACACGGAGACAAGCAGCAGCCCTCGGCAACGAAACCCGCGGGGGTGTTCAAATCCCCGCCACCCCCTGCCCGAGCTGCGCGTCCCTCGCCGCTCTCCGCGGTGCGGGGCCGGCCGGAGGGCGGCGCGCGGCCCCCCTGCACCACGAGGGTGGGAGGGCGGG